>JABSTQ010009637.1:0-177548 GCA_013358835.2 Ixodes persulcatus | reverse complement strand
CACAGCCCAGCAGACAAAGATGGCAGCGCGCAGAAGGCATTTTTTGCAAAGGTCTATATAGAGCGGTTTCGCAAAACGCTCTTTCAATTCCGATAAGCCGCGTTCCGACACGTTGATAAATGGCGATCCGCCACGTTTGCCATCAATCAGCATGGTTAGTTATCGGCGTCGTTTTTGGTGTTGGTGAAACGCACAAGTATGCCCCTTCGACGACAAAAATCGGTAAGTACGACCGGAGAAGATATTTGGGGCCGTAGATAAGCAATTTTCATTCCGTTTTGTCCTGTCGGAGTAACCCCAGCGGCATCTGCTGGAGCTTTACGACCGCTGACGGGTTGATTTCTTGATCGCCGGTTCGTCTGAAGTCCAAATAAAAACTGGTATGTGTAAAAGTCGAGTACCAGCTGATGCTCTTTTATGTTTCCGACTACTCTGACTGGCGCAGTCGACCACGACACGAAACAACTCGAGCGAGCTGAAAAACGCTGCCTCCGCGCACAAAAGTCGTAAACTTCCTCTTTCTTTTTTCTACCGGAGTTTCTATGCACGTCGTTCCAGGACTCAATCGTTTTCAAAAAGTCTTTTAAGCGAGTAGCTTAAAGCTTAATATCCTTAGAAATTCATTTTCAGGCAGTGTATGGGAGTACTCTAGATATAGCATATGTTTTTGCGGGTTTTCATTACGCATGTTTTAAAAGCAATCTTAGGTTTTTTTTCCTCTTTCTCTTTTTCATTAAACGTCAGTCGTTAGTTCAGCGCTCTATCCTGTCTCCCTTGTCTATCCTTCCTTGTCGTATTTGCGCTGCTATTTCCACATAATGAACAATCAACTAGCCCACCAGATGATCGTGAAAAAGAAAAACATTGGATGAAGGTTCATCAACATGGCGTCTGGCGAGATTTCGATCCTGTAATTGCATGATTGTGCGTGAAAACGATATCAAAGCACCTACGAACCGTCCGTCATACAGTTCCTCTTTCGTAGAATATATCGTATCATCCAATTTATACGCATAACTAAATAAATAAAATTATTAAAAAAATCATATGTCGTATAATTCAACTGATGTTATGCACTGCGACCTAGGATCGAACTCGGACAGGCCCGATCGTCTCCCCAAAGAATTTCCGGAGCACAATTCTCAACTCGCCGACTCTTTCCAGCAAGCCGTAAGTGTATACGGTTACGGAGCCACGGAACGCGTCTCTAGAGACTTTTAGGGAACCGTTTTTGCATATCCGAAATGGTATACGATGGGCACTCCGGTTCCAACGGCGCATATGGGAGTCTTCTGTGGTAGCGCATGCGCAGTTCGTGTCGGAGGGCCCACCGTACCGTATCGGATCTGCAAAAGCGGTTCCCTGAAACTCTCTTCTGACTGGTGTGTTTAGCGTCCTACTCCGCCCACGGCATCGACGATGATGATCCCGAAGTGACAACAAATGACGTCACACAATAACCGGAGTGTCGCGCTGTCGGCTGTCGCGATCCTGGCGGTTGGCGCTAGAAGGTCCGGCAGAAAGTACGAGCGAACGCGAGTGTCGCTGTCGGCGCAGCGTCCCAACTCCTGACTGCCGAAGCTTCCGTGAACTGTCAAAGCTGGAGAGCGACCTGCAGCAGAACAGGCGTCTGCCACATACACCACCGCTGCTGGGACGCCGCCAGGATCGCGGCAGGCGACAGCGTGACACTGCTATGACGTCATCAGGCGGAAATGAATGGACCACTTTTAAGGGACGCTGTAAACACAGCAGTCGGAGACGCGTCCCAGGCAGCATACTTGGGACAATTTCCTCTCTCGATGACGGGGACGAGGCCCTTTGATGCAGTCTCGTCGATGGAGCCATCGAGACGCCTTGAAATTCTTTTTTGCAGAACCGGCAACTGGCTCCACTGCTGTCGGCACATAAACGACTCAGTATACGAGAAACGGTACGTTAAAAACTTCTTTTTTTTTACGTCACGCTTTCTAGGAATGAATTTATTTTCATTCAAAAACGCTATAGTTTTTGACTGGTTGAGAATTCACAGAGAAAATTTCTCGCACCCTTCTAAACTTTCGATGATATAGTTGATATAGTGGCCTACTCCTGCTTCATGATAGATATGATGGCTGTAGATGATATAGCCTATTCCTAGAAATGGCACCGCCAGGTGACCTTGGCAGCAGTCGGGAAGTTTATTTCATCAACATGGGGAAGAGATTGAGCCGTCACGTTCCTGTGGGCTAAGGATTTATAAAAATCAACGCCAGAATATGGTGAAACAATCTATGAAC
The DNA here is from genome assembly GCA_013358835.2 of Ixodes persulcatus. Taxonomy (NCBI): domain Eukaryota; kingdom Metazoa; phylum Arthropoda; class Arachnida; order Ixodida; family Ixodidae; genus Ixodes; species Ixodes persulcatus. The sequence goes on along the minus strand of JABSTQ010009637.1, from coordinate 175,269 downwards.
ACTGTGCCCAATATCTACATCAATAAAATAAATTCCATTAAGAAAGAAGACCATAAGAAATATTCAAGCTACAAGAGTGGACAGACTGGCATTGCAGCATACAAAGAACTTCGAATGTTAACCGCAAAAAAGTACTTTAAACCCTTTATTTATAAATACAAAATACGTATGCCCCTTGCGGCCTCGAGGGATCCTTTCAATCAAATGTGTTTTTTTTTTTATTATTTGCGACAAAAATATTACGTGGAAAGATATTCAATGAGTTGTCCGGGGAGTTCCTTAAGATAAAATCTCCTAAAACCCTCAAAATAAAAGTAAAAGAAATTACTAGACAATTGTCTGGCATACGCGAAAAGTTGTGGCATGACAAACGTTTATATAATCGTTTGGCAGCTCGTCAGATAAAGTCCTCTCAGCGCGCGCCCGAGTAGTCTCAGCCATAGCCTCCTCTATGCTCACAAAGCCTAGTAGTTCGACGACGGATCCATAGAGTGCCCGGTCGCAGATTAGAGCGCGAGGATCTGGTAGCAGAGAGAATTCTTCGGGGAATCTGGTATTCAGCGCACAGCTTTTGTAACGGCGAGGACCCGAAACATGGTTTTCAAACCCGACAAGAAAAAAAGTGGTAGCGCGACGAACGCGAGGAGCACGAGCGGACATTCCATCGCTCGAGAGAAGTGTGTTTCGGCGTCTCGCCGCAGCGGGGCGCCCGTTAATGACTCTCCTTCCATCGGTTGTCTGCCGCTCTAACTTTTCACTTTCGGCGGCCGCGTCTCGTGGCGATCTGCCAGGCTTTGTCAGTATTAAGGAGGCTATGTCTCAGCAGACAGCATGTCCGTCGTCCAGACGGCACAACTGGAACAAAAGAAACAAACAAGACAAAAGAAGTGTCTCGTTCCCATGAATTCCAGTGTCTGGTCTGAGCCTGAGAGACGCTGGCTTGAACACCGGGCCAGAGATCTCTTCACTTCAGCGCCTTCGTGAAATCCTCAAGTTCTACGTGACGTGGCGCACCCAGAAAATGACTTTAAAATCGAGCATGTTCCCCCATGAAAAAGCGTGTCAAACCGGGCCCACGGCGGACTGCCGTGGGCGCGGACTGCACGAGCGGACATTCCATCGCTCGAGAGAAGTGTGTTTCGGCGTCTCGCCGCAGCGGGGCGCCCGTTAATGACTCTCCTTCCATCGGTTGTCTGCCGCTCTAACTTTTCACTTTCGGCGGCCGCGTCTCGTGGCGATCTGCCAGGCTTTGTCAGTATAAAGGAGGCTATGTCTCAGCAGACAGCATGTCCGTCGTCCAGACGGCACAACTGGAACAAAAGAAACAAACAAGACAAAAGAAGTGTCTCGTTCCCATGAATTCCAGTGTCTGGTCTGAACCTGAGAGACGCTGGCTTGAACACCGGGCCAGAGATCTCTTCACTTCAGCGCCTTCGTGAAATCCTCAAGTTCTACGTGACGTGGCGCACCCAGAAAATGACTTTAAAATCGAGCATGTTCCCCCATGAAAAAGCGTGTCAAACCGGGCCCACGGCGGACTGCCATTAGCCGCATATCGAGGAGCCACCAGGTGGCACCGCCTGCAGCCAAGCCAAGGCGACACTGCGACGCGCGCGGTGTCCACACCTATATGTATTTTACACCTTGGTAAACACCGATCTCTCTGAAAACCAAGCTACACAAACAGACTCCCCCCCCCAGTAGTTCGATCTCTTTACCAAGATTTGCAGGGTATGTCGGGGCCCTTGTTGTCACCACTAGGAACCATTGTTTTAACATTTTTACACGGTTAAGGGTATAAATAATCTGGTCTCAAAGCTAATACCTTAATGGTGACAGTACCACCTTTAGGATGCTGGAGAACAACTGAAAACTGGGATGCTGTCGATCTTAGCAGCATATTTTCTAGGGATACTATTTGACGAGCAACACGTTTACACGCAGGAGGTGCAACATTCAGTTCTTGCACACGCAGGAACAGCAAGTTCAGAAATTAACGTTTTTACACCTGAAAACTCGGCACGCGTGAGAACGATTTGTGACTGTCTGATTAATTTGTCACTGAAGCAATAAAGTTTTCATTATAACAAATATTATCAGTTAGCACCCTACAAAAACGAAGTCAACAACGTCTTAAAAGAGCACTCAAGTAGATTCGGAGATCATGTGCTTGTGGTGATAACTCAGGCCTAAGCATCCTAACAAAAACTCGAAATTACACTCATGGGCGGCCGATTTTTTCTATTAAAACTAATCAACGATCGTGACATGCTCCTCTGTGTGCGCCTTCGAGGAGACAGCGTTTTCAAACAACTATTGCTGTATTACGTCTCCTCCAAAAGTATAAAGCACAACGCGCCTAAAGAAAGGAACAATTGTAGGATTCGCAATCTCCACGCACGTAACTATTTTAATTGGTCAACTTTTATGGAGGTGGTGGGGACCCGAGGGTGGCCCCACGAAAGGAAATAGCGCCCGTGTATATCTATTGCTGTGAGTCTACTAGAACGTCTTGCCATCTACAGCTCCTCCGTTTTATTGACTAATGACCAACAAACAATATATGCCATCAAAAGCAAGCTTCTACAAGAAGCACTTGAGTGCCCCTTTAAGGGCGGCATGAAGACATTAGTGCTGAAGGGCATGTCTCGCGACAAAATGATCATACTTCGTAATTATTACAATGACGCGTGCAAGCAAATACTCAGTCGTTACAACTTTCTCATTTCAGAAGCGGACACTCGATGGTGCACTGGCGAATGTATGATCAACGCTTCACTTTTGACGAGAAACGCGCTCTCTGACACGCTCTAAGAACTCTGGGTGGTCTACTCTTCCGCAAAGCACTTAGAGGGCTAATCGCCGCAAGCTATGACGAAACTAAAAATCTGTTTGCACCTAAAAAGAAAACCTGTGCTGTGACATTGAGCTTGCTGAAGCGCCCTGCTCGGTGTCAAAGCTCAAATTGTTTCTTTTTACTTGTAACCATATCTTCATCCTCGTCCTTCGCTGAACTCCTTCGGCAGATCGCAGCTATGCGAAGCGCAAGTTCGTCTGCTTCTTCTGCAGGGTTTCTGGTGACGTCATCACGCCGAGCTCTGATTGGCTCCGATTGGAAGGATAGTACGTAAGCATCAAAGCAAGCATGCCTTGAGGTCTACCCACTATCCCTCAATCAGGGCCAATCAGAGCTCGGTGTCTTTCTGACGTCACCGCAACTCCTGTAAATGAAGCAGACGAAATTGCGCTTCGCACTGCTTGCTTTGCGGCAATGCGGACCCTGCACATTTCTTAGGGTGTATCATACTTAGTTAATCACTTGTAGTGGTTTGCCATCAAAATACACTCATTGCACTTTTTTTCTTCTCTTTCGTCTCATGACGGCTCGTATCAACAAACTGAAATAATCGAAGCACGAAACGTACGCATTTACTTGATACAGATATAATAAAACAAACTCGGGACAAGGGACAACGAACGGATCTTTCGCACGCTCTGAAAGACGATATGTTCGTCGGATCCCATATCCCGAGTTTTGTTTAATTCTTTCTGTGTCAAGTAAACTTTACCCACGCGCTCTACGGTTAATTTGGCTTACGAATTTAGATACGCGTTTTCCCGGACAGCAACAGGAGTGATTTGGATACACAAAGGTCTTGTTCTTAAAATATTTTATTATTACTAATATTATTACGGAAATGTTTGCACTGTCTGTGTACACTGTCGGCTGTACTCGATCCAACTAAAATTATCTCCAGCTAGATTCATCTGTTTTCTTAGTCTTTTTCTCGTTAAAATGCCACCTTTAATTGTTGTTTTTTTTTTGTTAGTTTTATAACGATGTTTAATAAAATGTTCGTTGTCTGTTGGTGCAAAACAATTCGGAGAAGTGAACGGAGAGGAGTTATTAAAAAGACATCCTGGGTGATACAGGAAAACAAAAATAAATATAAATTGCTCATATATAAGTTACAAACGAACGAGAGAGAGAGAAAAAAAGATTATTAGTTAAACCTAATTTGCTGGTGGGCAATAGAAGTGCCCTTTCAGAAGCTTCTGCAATCATACAGCACCGCGATGCACGAAAAAAAAAAAAAAACGTCATTCAGTGGTTTTTAATTAGGCTGCTTAGGCCAATGAGAATAACGGGCAGCCTCACCCCTCACTCTGCATGACCCCTGGAACATGACACTGGTCGCCCTTCTGATTCGTTAAATGAATTAAAAGGGAGGGGGGGGGGGGGAATTTGACCTCATTTTTATGGTTTATGCACTCTAAGAAACCTGGAGCGTGTACTTTCCCACGAAGCGCTTAAGATACCCGATACATATGGACCCATTTCAAAACTCCATCGAGCAACATTGGGTGCCGCCATTAGTTGGGCACGAAGTCTGTGATTGGATTCGAGTCGCCTCCGAACTCTGACGCAGTCCTCGGGTCCAATACATGCCCAGAGTGCGTGCCCGAGCAACGGCGCCGACTCCGATAACAAAGCTTTTTGTCGAACTACCCAATTATCAGAGAGAAGCTTGGAAGGTGTATGTATTAAGGTATACACACGCGCTGCAGGCACTGGCGTCTGCAGCAGCAACTTTATTACACTAATGTTACACTGCGAGAAAAGCTTTTTGAACTTCCTTTCTATGTTTCATCACGAGTCGATCATCAACATAAAGTTGGCATCCCTCATTCGAATTGCAATGCTTTTTACCATTCTTTTGTACCATGCACATCCTATGAATAGAACCACCTTCCGGCCCCCATTGTTTCAATCGTAGACAGTGTTCTTTTCAAAAAGGCGTTGATTAGTATCTTTACTTGAGTTTGTCAATCATGATTTTTATCAATTTTCCCACGTGAGTTTTTTTTACTAGCCACTCATTGTTCCCTTACTCCCCCTCTGTAATGCGTTATGCCCTGAGGGTAAATAAATGAAATAAAATGAAATAAAACAGTTCGAAAGCAAAAAATCTAACAGAAATGACACTTTGCACGTGCATTCCTCGACAGATTCGTTTGATCCTTTCCTTCGAATATTTTATAGAGGGAAGGCGAGCTCATGTAGCTCGTGTATGCCTACATTCCAAGTATTTTCTTGGGTGCTTGAATCTATAGACAATAGACCTATTGCTAATTAACCCAGGCATCAGGAAGCATGCAGGGATCGGTGTTTCATGCGCCGCACGTGCTAGCGTCAGCAGTAGTAACTTTTCTCAAGCAAATACCTAAAACAAACGGCATGTTGCACGCGCGTTCGTCAACGCTTTATTGTGGTTATTTACTTTGAATTTTTTATACGGGGAAGGCGTGCGTGTGTGACCCGTGGAACACCAATCCCTGCATTCTCCTTGATGCTTGGGTAATATAGCAATGGGACTGTTTAGCACGATCTATAGACAATAGACCTATTGCTAATCTACCCAGGCATCATGAAGCATGCAGGGAACGTAGTTAGACGGGCTGCGCGTGCTAGTGTGGGCAGTAGCATTTTTTTAATCAAAAATCTAAAACTACTGACAGTTCGCACGTCCGTCCGCAAACGCCTTTTTGTTGTGATTTGTTTAAAATATTTAATACAAGTAAGGCGAGCGAGCGCATCGCGTGTAACTACGTTCCATGCATGCTTCTTGATGCTTGGGCATTTCGCCTATTGCCGAGTTACCCAGACATCAAAGAGAATGCTGGGAACGTAGGTGCACGCGCTGCGCTCGCCTTCCTTACAGGGAGTATTCGCTAGCGGCCATTGCTGTGTGCGTGACTTCTGAGGGCGTGCACATCGCCAGCTTCCACGGTGCGTTTAGCAACGTGCATTCCACACCATCAAGATTTCCGGTTTTACAGCCTATTATTGTGAGCTCGTTCAGAGCGTGCGCTCTAAACTACGCCCTCAAATATGGCGTCCGGTGAATACCCCCTAAAATATTCCAAGTACAGGGTGTCACAAAAGAAAATTTACAGGGTCTTTTTTGCCGCAAAAATAAACTAGGCATCGCCGAACGCTCATTCTCCGCCCAAAGGTAGAACTAGAGGTCACAACCAGATGCCAAAGTTTCAGTCCGATCCGATAACTTAATCAAAAGTTTTAAGTGATTTTCTGAAAATTTCAATGGGAAAATGGAGCCCATTTTGGCCCGTTTTCGGTTTCTGGTGCCATAGAGCCCCATGTGTTCGAAAACTCCGTCGGCCGCCATTTTCCCATTGAAATTTTCAGAAAATCAGTTATAACTTTTGATAACGTTATCGGATCGGGCTGAAACTTTGGCATCTGGTTGTGACCTCTATCGCTACCTTTGGGCGGAGAATGAGCGTTCGGCGATGCCTAGTTTATTTTTGCGGTAAAAAAGACCGTGTAAATTTTCTTTTGTGACACCCTGCACAGTAATTCGAAGTAAGTAATTAAAATGAAGCGTTTGCGGAAAGCGCGTGCGAAATGCTGTTTGTTTTATATTTTTGCTTTCGAACAGTAACAGCTGCTGACGCCAGCACGTGCAGTGCGTCCTATGTTCCCGGCCTCCCCTTTGATGCTCGGGTAATTCGGCAAAAGGTTCGTTGCACGGGCTTGTCCGCACGAGCAAAGACATGGCGGCGAACAGTCACCTTGCTTGCAACTACCAGGCACAACCTTCAAGTCAAAGAGGACAAACAACAAGGGTTCAAAATTGTGTGGCTCGGGATCAAACGTAAATGATTTACTTTTAGACCAGCAGGAGTCTAAATGCAAGGACAAACCTTTAGTCCCTGTAATGTAAATGTAAGGGACAGACATTTTGTCCCTTAAAAAAGTGCGCGCCTCCCGGCGCGCATATTTGAGAAAACTCTACAGCAGGGCGAACTAGGCTGACAATATGGTTAAACCTGGAAGTGAAGAATACGCTATAGCACTGAGCATGACGTTTTACCGGGCTCAATGCCACAGTGCAAACGTGTTTTTTTTTTTTTCATGTTGAAACTTTTTGTTGTTGTTGTGGGGTATCGGGTTTATTAAGACACAGCGAAACTGACCAAACCTACGAAAGCCGATATAGCGATTCAGCAACATATATATATTTTTTTTTTCGTGAAAAATATGGAGGCTTGAAAATTATTGCCGAATGAGATTGCGAATATGGGAACCGTGTCCTAGTTCGAGCTTTCCATCACTGCGTTACTAAATGAAAAAAATAAAAAATAGTACGTAAACCGCTACTTTTTATGTAATACATGTGTTGATGGATTGTTTTCAATTTGATCGAGCTGTTCAATCTTGTTTCCTTTTTTCTTTCCTTTTGTCTAGAGAACCAGTACTTAGCGTTGTCTCTGCTTTTCAAACTTCTGGGAGACCTGTTTGTTGCAGACTTTGGTTTCTTGCATCTTGCAAGAAACCGAAGTCAGGGAAAGGCTCACCTAAGTCAAGAAAGGGCTAACAGTATATTTTCAAATAAAAAAATAAAAAGTGCGTCGGAAGCAGGATGCATGCGGGAGTTTTTGGGAGTGTACGCGGGAAGGTTGGAGCGCGTCATGATGCGCGGACGAATTTTCTCAACAGTACCTCAACGACCACCGATGCGAAGAAAAGGTGAAAGAGGTGAACAAGAAACTGTGCGAAATCATTCCAGTCTCCGTGCATCCCTGCATCGTCTGCGAGTCCGAAACCACAGGCACGTAAGCTCACACGCATCTGCTCAAAACGGGTGATGCAATAATTCGTGTACTATCAGTAAACACCGCGCAGACTTGTTCCTTGACATTCATTACCTACGAAACACGGCTTAGTTGTTGTTTTTCCTTCGTGCAGTGAAAGTTTCAGAAAAAAAAGTAATAAAAACGAGCACCGTCCACCTCGTCGACTCGCAGTTGAAACAAGCGACAACGTGATCAGGAAGTTTGCGAACGATTATATGCCGCCAATGTTTATTATAGCCACGTGCTATAATTGTTTCGTAGCAAAAGCACGGTGCACGCGCTGAGTTGCACTATAGCCTCCTATATACTGACAAAGCCTGGCAGATAGCCATGAGAAGCGGCCGCCGAAATGGAAAAGGTTGAGCAGCAGACAATGGATGAGAGAAAAGCCACGTGACTGGCGCCCCGCTGCGGCGAGACGCCGAAACACACTTCTCCCCAGCGCAAGTGTGTTTCGGGTCCTCCCTGCTGCAAAAGCTGTGAGCTGACGTCCAGGTTCCCCGAGAAATGGCTTTTTATTTGATGCTCGGTGCTACCAGATCCTCGCGCTATAAATCTGCGACCGGACACCCTATGGCTCGGTCGTCGAACTGCCAGGTTTTCTGAGTATAGAGGAGGCTATATGGTTGCACATATTGCTAAGGTTTGGCTCTTTCCGCCGTCTCGGCGATTGGTCATGAGCCACTGCGTGAAACATTTACAAAGCGTAGTTCCCTTTCTATAAGAAATGGGGCCAAAAAACTTGCCAGAGGCAACGACAAACGGCGACGCAGACGACCAAGTCGAGTGGCGGGGCACGTTTCTTCCGACGCTGCTCCCGACGCTACTCCCGACGCTATCTATTGATACGTGGGCCAAACTCGCCCGCCACTCGACTCGGTCGTCTGCTTTGCCGTCCGCCGTTGACCCTGGCAAGTTTTTGGCCGTATTGTTTACAGAAAGGGAGCTACGATTTGTAAGTTTGCAAGGTAAAACCCACGTGCGAAATACACCTATGTCGAAACGTTTAGATTGCTGCTTGCAGGCGCCGATTTTCGCGGTTCACTTTAGACCCGGCCCCGGTATTTCGAACACCCTTTGAATAAGCAAACGGTCTTTACTTCAATAGTTTTTGCCTGCATCGTCTCCTTTGGCGCACCGTAACATTTTGTTCGTTAAGAAATGAGTTGCATCTGCGACCGGGTGTGAACCAGATACTGAGTATCTCGTTTTTCTGTTTCTTTTTTTACAGGCAGTGTGAGTACTCGCCACATAACCAAATTCATTTTTGGTTGTTGCCGCTATGCATTACAGTTCGGGTAAAAAGGGTGCGTGCGTGAAAGTCTCTGTATGATTCTTTTTTTTTTAATTTTGATATTTAGGTCGTTTCCAGAGTAGCGAAGCTCAAGTTTTGATTTGCTCTTTAAACCACAAACAAAAGTGTTGGTGGCAGCTTCAACTGCGTCCGATTGAATTAGGGTAATTGAGGAAAGGTCGCAAAGTTGCAAAACTAAACGCAACACCTGGGTCAAAACTCAAAATTGAGAAGGCACACCCTAAAAGAACGTCTGTTTGAGTCGACTTTCCCACAGAACGCGGAGACAGCCAAGCACGGCGAACCATAGAAGGATTTCATCGAATGACAAAGCTTGGAATAGGACTAAATGTGAAAAAATTCAATGAGTGCAGGGAGAGTAATAACAGAAAAAATCGTAAGGGTGCAGGCGAGCTGGTGAATATTAACCATGTTGATTTAACCTGAGACTGGGGTAGAGAAGAAACATCAAAACGTAGAAGGGACAGAAAATAGAAAGGACGACGTCTCACGTCGTCGTCCTTTCTATTTTCTGTCCCTTCTACGTTTTGATGCTTCTTCTCTACCCCAGTCTCAGGTTAAATCAACAAGAGTAATAACAGAGTTTTAGGGAATCGTTTTTGCGCATCCAATACGGTATACGAAGGGCATTCCAATACATTGAGAGAAATTAGTGCTGATGATTATTAGAAATTTCCCGTGTTACAGCACGAAAGCTTCTAGAAGTAAGAAGTCAATGCCGCTGCATCCAATGTTTCCTTTTAATGTTTCGTGATGTGGGTCGGTTCATCGGAATCGGTGGGCGGTCACCTTCCCGTTCATTGCAATTCCTGCTCGTGTACTCCAATTCTTAAAGGCACTACAATAATTGGACATTATCGAGACAAGACGATTCGCGAAATCTTGGAAGCACATAGCATCAACAGCCTGGGGGACTGCTGTGTTAGCCATCCATCAGTGACACTACTTCAAACCGAAACCTTGTTTTTAGATCGGACTATGGGGCAAATACATTGTAGTTAAATGATGTTGTGTCGCGTGTGATACGCACTGCGTGCCTCGCGTGTCTTTCAGAACGTCCTCCTCTTCTTCTTCCTTTTTATGTATAAATTCAGTTGCGAGTCAGCGCTTGTGTGTCCTGCATAATCCTTTTCTCTGTCCTCGTCTTTTTGTGCGCTGTTCTGTTCATCATGTCATCATACCAACTCGCCCAACTTACAACACTTCTGCAAACTTTTCGTTGGCACGACAACCGAGGCAAGTGAAACGCGGTGCTCTAATAAATCTGTCGCGAGTAGAATAAACGAATGTAAGCGTGCAATGCAGCAGCGTGCTTGTTATTAGATGCTCGTAGGTATACCCTCACTGCGATGCTCTTGGGGAGGGTCACGAATGCCAAAAAGCTTAGATTCTAAAATAAATGTAAGGGCGCAAACGAGCTAGTGTACATTAAACATGATATTAAAAAAATCAAGACTGCACGTAACGACACACACACTCATAAGTCTCAAATTGAGACTTTAGAGTGTGTGTGTGTCGTTCGTTACCTGCAGTCTCGGTTTTTTTTTTAATCATGTTTAATATTTTGAACTTCTTTTTAGGTCATCTTCTTTTAAAATGATGTGCACTATTTGATTGAAAGAAACATCTCGCACCTAGAAATAGGCAGCATCTGCCCCAGCGCCACTCTTTTACTCATGAGGGCTAGCGACTCTCTCCAGACTTTACGTTAACCCTCCTCTCTAACCTCGCGCATATCAGGACTGGGCACTTCATCGATTAGACTGCAAACTATTCGAGCAATGATTTAATCGCGATGAAATGTTTTAGCTGTTTAATCGAAACCGTTGGTTTAAAAAAGAAAGTAAAAAACAAATGTAGGCTTTATTATTTCTGGCGTCCTTATTTCTTTTACGGATCCCGTCTTCCACGGTAAACTACTTCAGCGCTATTGTGATCATCATCGAGAGGGATTATATTGTTAAACAAATAACTTAAAAATTACTTCACTTTTAAAAAGGCTTCCTGTATTTATATTTATGTAGGCGTGACGACGTCGAGTTTCAAATGGGGCTGCAATATGTCATTTATAACATAGGAATAATAGTAAAATCATCCGAAGTTTTATCAACTTTGATATAATATGCCTGGAGATTAATCGAGGAAACTAATTAATCGATGGATTAGTCAATTAAAGGGTAGCAATCTAGCACTTGCGTAATCCTTTTTTTTTTAATCAGCCTCTCGGCTCCAATCCACATTCCTTATTTACGAAACCGTGCGAGATAATAAAAATGTGTAAGAATCGCGGTTCTACAAACCAAAACACAAGATTGCGGAAATTTCCGAGCTATTATTTCCCGCTCTGCTTAATTTACACGCATGTAAAACGATACAACACAACCTATTGCCACAAAATCCTCGAACAGGCTTTAGTCGTCGACGCCCCGGTATCCACACTTCTGGATGTTCACAATTTTGGGCCACACGCTGGCGACACGGTTCAATCTCGAGGCGAATTGATGTCAAGAATTTAGACCAGGGACAACTGTATTGTTCGGAAAAGACTCGTTAATCAGTAGGAAAGATAAATAAAAAAAAAACGAACGCACAAATGTATGCCTAGTCAAGGGAAAAAATAACAGACCGAAAAATTACAAGAGTGAGGAATAGTTCTTCTAGCTTACAAGTTCAACGTAGAAGAACTCTGGCTGAAAATTAGTGAAAAGGTCATGGTGAAGTTGAGAGGGGTGGGAGGAGCCCAGACAGCACAGCTCCTCGAGCCCATTCCTTTTATTTATTTATTTATTGTCTGGGAATGTATGGTTATGAATAGCCCGAAGAAGCCAAGGTAGGGTAGAGACAGACTTGACCTTATTTGGCCTGTGTATGGGTATCTTTGTCCTCAATGACCAAACAAGTGCAAAAGTTAAAAGCTTCACTGTCTGGCAGTTGGGCTGTCAACTGGCAACTTATTCCTGCCTAAATCTCCGAACAAGTTGCCCAAGGTTCAGTTTTAATGAAGCAACTTTGGGCCGAAATTGCCCAAAAAGTGTCAGGATTAGGTTTCAATACCGGTTCTTCAGGTGATATTTGGCATTCTTGACCGAAGTCCGGCACGTTTAAAACTATGTGAGCACTCCCCCCCTCCCCCCCCCCCCCAGGAAAAAAAAAAGCCGTAGAAAAGCACAAAAAAGTACTTTGGCGCTAACTACTACCTTGGAACAAAACGTATTAGGCCTAAGCTATAGTACCCTAGGATTGCCAAACTCGGTCCAAGTTGGGAGTTTCTTCGGCACGCTGCCTGGGATGTACTTCGGTCTTGGGTCTTTGGTGCTAGCGGAATCTTCAGTCGCAGCGGGAAGCTTCGTTTCTGCTGGGCGCCAAATCGGAAGAGGGTTTTGAGTACCCCATCCCAACGAGGTCAGGCCAATTCTCGGGCGGATTGGTGTCACGGCCCGTCGGGAAGCAGGAGACTTGGTTAGACCTCTCGAGAGACTTGGCCGCAAAGAGAGGCTCAACGTCTTCACACTGCCCGCCCTAGCTGTTGCAGATGTTGTTTCCGAAAGTCATTTTGGCACTCACCCAAAAGAGGGGATCGGCCAAGGATTTCAATGGTTAGATAACGTAATATCTCTTGTAAATTCTAAATATCCCAGTGTCCCAGCTCCCCCTTTTTGTTTTCTTTTCATGCGTGCTTTCTTTTCTCTCTTTTTTGGGATCGGCCAGAAAATTCCCTACGATGAGCAGTCTAAAGAAATGTATGCCCAGATGGTAAGTTGACGACGTCATTACCTTAAGACATTTTTAACGCATTATATTTAATCATTTGAAAAAATCGGCGCATTTTTTTTTAATAGTGCGATTTTGTCAAAAGTTATTTAACCAAACAGTTTGTAATGCACGAGGATATTAGAGCTGGAAAAGTGGCCAAGTGTTTCCACCCCGCAGCGCCATTTCGCCTTTCTTTATTATTTTGGTAAATAACGTGAAATTGAACCCTCCGCTACTGCAGTCACCGTTCATCGACCTCGACCCCGGCATGGCCTCTGGAGACGGGGGCCAATCGCTCCCACAACTCCCGACGGTGTCTACCAATGGATCGACCCATTCAGCAGCGGCATTCCAAGGGCTAGCCGAACGACCTGCGCTGCCGGACGAAGGCTACTATGAAACTATGAAAAAAAGCAAAGAAACGAGGTCGTCAAGCCAAGAGTGTGTCTTCGAACAGTACAATCATATCCGTTGAGGCCTGACCCTCGACTCGGACTGTAATCTTCACGCCAGTAGATGAGACGAAGCTGATTACCAAATTACCACCAACTAAGTCTGACAGAGCTACTTAAGCCGAAAGCATCCGCCTCCATAGTTCAAATCCATCCGAACTACAGACTCAACCTGATCTCTGTCGATGCACAAAATGCTGAAAGACTTTCATCTCTTCTGAAGGTTACGTCTCTGCTGGAAATCGCTGTCAAATCCTTTGAGCCCGTACCCACGCCCAAGCAACCGGAGTCATCAAAGAAGTTGACACAAACATCGACACTTCCGAGATACATGATGCGTTAAAGACCGACAACGTCACATCCCTTACATCTCTTCTTCGGGTGGGTACGTCTACCATAGCAGCTATGACTACCTCTTCATTCAAGACTTTCTGAGTACGTTTTTCTTGGTTTAGTACGGCACAAAGGGGGATCATTCGTGCAAACGACAATCCAGTGCCATATGTGTTGCAGTTTTGGGCACATCAAATATACCTGCCGGAATTCTCCAGCGAGCTCGCTGCTATAATTCTGGCAAAAACACGAAGCGACATCACATCAGTGCGCGAAATGGAAACATGAACTGGAAATACGTCAACTACGAATACAAGGCAAGTTGAAGTACAAAACAGCTCAAAGGACAGCCAACAATACTCTTGATCAAGGCCTGACTAGCGAACACTTTCCTCCGCTAAGTATGCGAAACACTCAACATGCAAGCTCAAACAAAAGTTACACTGGAAACAATGACAAGGACACAACAGCTTCCAGGGTGGACAAAGTCACACCTCAGCAGAGGGCCTCAGATATTGCACCTGGCACTCAAGATCAGGCTAAAAATGCGAGGCAAAGCTCCCCCCTCTCCCCCTCCCTGCCCAAGGAGCAAAATGGTAAACGCAAGAAAGAATGGTGGGGATGGCCTTACAGAGACACGCCGGCAGGAACGTCCACAAAAAAAAAAAAAACATAACAACAGTCAACGTCTGCAACAGACCCAACTTGTTTCCGACAAACGTCACCTGGTATCTGGTCAACCCTTACCTTGACGCGCCTGCAAGAGTCATTCAGTGCACATCTCCAGCGGCCCGTTTTGCCCTGCAAGCATTGGAATATATGCTTCCGTTTTTAATTAACTCAGTAAGTTAAAATAAGCAAATAACAGCAACCATAGTGCACAAAATATGTGCAACGCCTCCATAGAAGAACTGATCAACGATTAAAGGCTATTCCAATAGAATGCAAGGGGTCTCCCATGACACGTGTCAAATTTTCGACAATTAACCTATCAACATTACTTTCCCGTCATCGGATTATGCGAGCCACGCATTCCTGAAGCATTCAGGCTTTCAGGATACGTAATATTTACATCTCTGCGGTCAAATGGACCTAGTGGAGTTATGCTCGCAATAGGCAAGAACCTGACATATGTCAATGTTCAAATTCCCCCTCATAGAAATAATGAATACGTAGGCGCAACGGTTAAAAAGGTAGCCGTTCCTTTTCAATAATAGCAGCGTACATATCACCACGTGCAAAGTTTAATCATGCTCACTCTGAGACAGTACTTAATAGCTGCTCAGCTCCCTTCATCGTGTCCGGCGACTTCAACGCTCATCATCTAATCTGGGGTGGCTCTCACGTAAACAACCGTAACGGAAGACTATTGGAGTCATCAAACCTGCACAGCCTGAATATCTTGAACGAAGGGAGCCTGACATATCTACGAAGCACTACGCATAGCAGCTGCCTTGACCTCACACTCGTCTCTCATAAACTTATGACGTATAGTCTCTAGTTTTCTTATACTGAAACACGTGGCAAGGGCCATAGTCAAACTTACACCATCCTGAAGGGATTTTCAGGCCAGAACACAATATCATCCGTCATAAGAACTGGCAAACTTACCACACCCCAATGGAGACTGTTTTTGAATTTCCTGCAAGTTTTCGAGACTTCAGTGCTGCTGTTGTTGCGAGAAAAAGTGAGACCTAATATTACGATCTTCCTGCAACCCAAACCGCCATTGATGGGGAACACGAACGTTTAAGAGCAATACGTCGTCGTTCGGAAAGAAAGTACAAAATAACCAAGGATTTAAACGATCTACGTGAATCTCGACGAACGCAGAAAAAATAAGTCGGCATCTTCAAAAACTGAGAAAAATTAAATAGGGAACAAATTGTGCAAAACTTGACCAAATGAATCCACTTGCGGGAGTCAGGCGCGTAGCACGTAGACAACGAGCACCCCAACAGCAACGATACCCGTTCCGCGCGATATCTCTACGCCTTAATACGTCCGAGGTGAATGTTGCGGAGAAGTTCTGCAGGTAACCTTACCCAACACCAAGTAGGCTATGACTGTCCGCCCGGTCTCGTGCAGGGAAATATATCAACGTCCTCCAACGACAGGATGAATCTGCCCGTTGGGCAGGATGAGCTTCAAGCTGCTCTGGCAATGGTGAAGCGGACCAAGACTCCGGGACCTGACGGCATAAAGTACAGCGCCCTCGCCAACCTGGGTCCCCGCGGTCACAAACCACTACTTGATTTCTTCGACAATTCCTGGAAGACGGTCCAAATACCCACACATGGAAGGCTGGGCGCATCTTACCCATTTTAAAACCAGGAAAATCTCCCTACGACATTGTTCCTTATAGGCCAGTAGCTTTATCGAGGGTCATGGGAAATCTAATGGAGAGTATAATAAATTCCCGCATCGAATGCTACCTAGAAAAGAACGACAGCTATCCAGAAGTAGTGTCTAATTTTAGACGTGGAAGAAGTTCCCTGGACAATGTTATTAACCTCGTCACGTTCGTGGAACAGCGCAAGGTCCAGCGACGGATAACGACCGCTGTATTTCTTGATGCGAAGGGTGCGCATGACAACGTCACTCACGAGGCTATTCTCATTCTCATTGAGGGCGCTTGTACGCTTCGTTACAGTGTTACCTGACAAACAAATCTATTTACATATCAACCGTTGATGGAAATACAGGTACTCACATTCTCGCAAGAGGAGTACCACAGGGAGGTATGCTAAGCCCAATTTCGTTCCATGTGGAGCTGATCAATCCTGCCGGGCATTACCGAGCACGGCACACGGATCCATCTATCACGTCGACATTTGTATCTGGGCGACCGGTTTCACACGTCCACAGCCACGGGCAAGATTTCAGAGCGCTCTCAAAGTAATTCCTGAATATCTAGTGGAAAGTGGACTTCACATATCAACTTCCAAGTCAGTTGCGATTGCATTTTCTCGCAAGTGCATGGACAGATACCCCATTACCATAAGTGGAGAAAAAAAAATTCCGTACGTCCGAAAGCAAACATTTCTAGCAGTAACCTTGAACCGTGGCTTAACCTGTACCCCTTATGTATCACGACTAAAATGTAAGCTGACGTCCATTGTGCATTTCATGCGCGTCATTAGTGGCTCAACATGGGGCGCAACTGTAGGGTGGCTACAGCGGCTGTTCGAGGCCTTCTTTCTTGGTCTTCTCAGATACAGGCCTATCAGTTCTCAACAATACCTGCATCACAAATCTTCGAGTTCTCCAAAGCAAAGAGGTACAAGCAATACGAGTATATCTGGGGTTACCCCGATCAGCTTCGACATCCGGAACAATTGCGGAGGCCCGCAGGCTCATAATTGTAGAATACATGGCACAAGAGACCTAACGATTACATTTAAGATACCTGAAAAGACACTCCAGACACCAGTTGGCTACGTTTCATTTAAGTAGACCGAAATCCAGTTTCTTTACAGTCATAACTAAGTGCGATAGTGTTCTAGATAACTTCGTTCCTCCCTCGGGGGAAAGATATACCACCATGGACTTTCTTGGCTCAAGTGGCACTGCATATATAGACGTATCTCAGAAGGCATCGACTTTATCCCCTGTCCTGAAACAACTGACATTATGAGTAATCAATGAAACTTGTGGTTTGACAATGCATGTGTGTACCGACGAGTACTCATATGAGGCACGCTCTGGAGTTGGAATTGTAGTGCCTTTCCATAGCCATTCCATCAGTCTCAAGATCGGACACAAAACGACATCAACTGTATTCGAATTAACGGTCATACAAGAGGCAATACAATATATCCCGTCCCAAACACCACAACGCTGGACAATATTCAGTGACTCGAGGCCGACAGTATAAATATTAGTCATTTATGAAGCACAGTGCGTATGAACTACTGGCGTACGAGATCTGTTGCTTCTGCCTCAAAGCACACCGAAAGGGTCATCAAATATATCTTCAGTGGATACCAGGTCACCGTGGTGTCGCCGGAAATGAGGCAGCAGATAGTCTCACTGGAACACTGGACGAGTGCGAACTACCACCACACCAGGCTGCATTCTGGACCGAGCACGAATTTGTCGTCCACTCTGTGAATGCCTGGAGATATGTGTGTGAACAGTGAAGAGTGAACCACCATCACTGACAACTTCATCCCATTCTTCCTTCTCATCTTCATGTCTTTCCTTCCCCCTCCCCCCAATCCCCCGTATATAGTAGAAAACTAGAACCTACGTTCAGGTTAAGCCCTCCGTCTTTCCTTCATAGACCTTTCAATCGATCGAGGATATTACCCGATTTACAGGTCAGAGACGCCGGCAAAGAGGCGGATAAACTCAAGGACAAGCTCAAAGAGGTAAGGAAAAAAAAAGATTTTATTTTTGTCTCAGATGCCCAAACCTAATCTATGTCGCATTCTGCTTGGACAATAAGGAACCATCAACTTTCTCAGGATTGCGGCAATCCTGTTCATGTACGATTCAAACTGGCGACTCCTCCAAACAGCCTGATGCGTCGCATTGCGCTTGCGCAGACGTTATGCGCATGCGCATTGCGACGCCCCAAGCTGTTCGGGGGAACCAAAGCGTAAGGCACCCTATTCTAGAACTCTCTGTTGCCTTACCTCGTGGTAAAGTAGCCTTGACTTTGAGATAATATTTATGTTACGGCTTACATTACTTCATTTGTCCTACCGTCGAGGACTACCTATGTATAAATATCTAGAGCCATCAGAAACTTCCGGTACTTGTCTTGTAGACTAAACAAAAAGGGGAGCATGGCGATACGCGCGCAGCAGTTGAAGGCAAGGGACCTTCGTGCGTCATGTTGCCAAAGGGCGTCGTTCTGTAAACATTAGGAGCTGCACTACACGGAGTTTTGTGACCGGATGATCGTGAGCACATCGGTGATTTCAGCACGTAATGCAAACCAGTAGAGCGAAGAGCGAACCTCAATTCTGCGTTAAACTCGGCAAAATCTGGAACAGGTATTTTAGAAAATAATTCGGCAGGCTTACGGCATAAAAGCAGTCAGTCGTGCGAGGTACTTTGAACGACACTCGCGCTTTAAGGACTGCGGAAACATCATCGGAAGACGACGAGAGGTATAGGACAACCTTCTCCGACGCCAACGATTTGTGTTAGAATCTCTCTGTACGCTTCTAACACAGCAGGCTGGCGTGTTTACGCGCGAAACCTACAAGTTTGCCTTTCTGTTTTTTCTTTCTTTTTTTCACGACAGGCCGACGAAGGAAAGCTGGACTGGCATGACATTGACGATGAAATACAAAGGGTAAAGTACACTCACAGGATCATGCTATGCGGAGAGCAAGTCGCCTGCCTCTTTTGCTGGGGTTGCGGTGACGTCAGATCGACGCCGAGCTCTGATTGGCTCTGATTGGAAGGATAATGGTTAGACCTCAAAGCAAGCCGCCTTGAGGTCTGCCCACTATCCTTCAAGCAGAGCTAATCAAAGCTCGACGTTCTGACGTCACTACAACCCCAGCGAAAGGAGCAGACGAACTTGCGCTCCGCATAGTCAGCGACAACTCAAGAAACGCAGGGCGTGGCGAAGTCCCGTGTATCTCATTATTCCTCAGCAGTCAATCAGATTTCGGCATTCGTCCCTAAGAACGCGGATCAACCAATCACGAAGCGAGACGCGTGAACATAATGAGCTGCCCCTCGTGTTTCTTAAGCCTGTCACTAACTGTATAAAGCTCAACTTCCACTCCTCCTTATTGCCTTTTTAAATTCATCCACTTTTTTTATCCGTTTCGTTTTTAGGTAGACGATCTCGTGTCCAACTTGACCAAAGTTGCAAATCACCTGAACAACGTGAGTGCATCAAACAAAGCACACCCGTGAGCGATATGAAGGTGAACAGCCCTCTTCTTGTTTTTGACGCTCCTGCAAGTTTTGCAACAAGCTCTGTTCCAGAAGAGGGCTAGAACGCAAAGTTTAGACCCCAAGCCACGTACCATTTGAGACGTTGAGAGTTAATATAGCTTAAGCGAGCCGTAAAACAGGCAAGAAACCAGGTAAGGTATTCACCTTCATATTGCCGGCGGGTGTACGCTGCTACTACAACGAGACAAAAATAAAACAATGCGAACGACCGCACAAAGTATGCTGCGACTCACAGCGGCAACCGTATTTCATTGTTGAAAGACTCGGGAGTTTTGCTTTTAGTAGGATAGCCGTAGAAGATGTGCTTTAGGTAATGTGTGAAAGCCGCTTGCACGCTGCCTCTGGTGCCTGATAGTCAAAAGGCTCCTCCCCTTCTCCTCCCCCCCCCCTTCCTCCCCCCCCCCCTCCCCTTTCCCCCGGAACGTGACGTTCAATGGTCAGAGAGTTGTCCATATTTATTTTTGTAATTAGACAAAGATAGCGTCCGTATTTATAGTTCGGCAAATAATATAAAACATCTTGAGATAATCTTGCAACAAAAATAATTCGTTAAGTAGAGATAAGAGTAAGAAGACATGCCTTCGCAACCCCACCCCTTAGGTTTGCTCACACTGAACTGACGATTAGCAATTTTCCTTTGCAAAACACCTCTCCCATCCGTATAAATTGCTGCCTTTAAATGGTTTCTTCAATGCTTGATCGTAAGTATTTCCTTTTTTCTCGGAAACCGTTTTACACATTTTGTGTCCCAGCTCAGATCGCATTTGGAAGAACAAGACATTTCTTACCAGCTCATTCCACAGGACACCTTCGTAGTTCGCGATGATGACCTCTACCCATGTGCACTGCCAGAAAGTGGGTGCCTACGCCATTTGCTTGTCTAATCATCACTGTTTTCTTAAATGACTGATAGGAAAGATATGTTGTTCTTTCAAATGCATGGCATTCTTAGGGCCAGCTTCCGCGTCCGCGCCTGGCATGTAGCCTCGATAACGGCATGATGCCACGTGACGACCATCATCAGCCTGCAGGTCGTCACGTGACAATGTGATGTCGCGTGGCACCAACATCAAAACACTGTGACGTCACGGGACTCTGACGTCATGTGACGTGCATGACGTTCCGTCACGTGGCATCGTAACTTCTCGTGACATTACGTCACTCCACACGTGCTTTCCCGATGGTCACGTGACACCATCTATAAATGCTATGCATTTTGAGTGCCTTCGGTATGTACACCATCAGAAATAGCAGATGCAGTACTTACACCCCTTGTCTCATATTTTTGCATCCCAAAAACTACAGTTCGACATTCAGTCCACTAACGTCGAACTGACGATACTTACTTTCACGAGTGACTTGATAGTCGTGTGATACCACTTATTAAAATTGCTAATATACGCAATAAAGACTACAAGAAAACACTCAAGGTTTTGTTGGCCCTCCTGCAAAACCCCAGTTTTGTTTGTTTGTTTGTTTATGTGTGTGTGTGTTTGTGTGTGTTTTCTGTTGTCTTTGACACACACATTAGCTATTTAGTACGTTATATCATACAGCTATCAAACAGCTCGTAAAAGTTGGTGCGTCAGTTATTTCTGAGGATGTACCAGAAGAGACAGGTAAGGTTCTTTTACCGAGAAATAAGCCCGACGACCGAGTTCCAAAATTTGCAGCTACAACTTTGACGACTCGCCGCCCCTCTTTTTGAACTGCAGATGATGGATCAAGACCCGAACGACAAGGTGGCCAAGAAACACCTTGACGACGTAAGGAACGACTTCCTGCAACGCTTCCTAGATAAGAAAGCCCCTATGGTGTTGAATTTTCGGCGCGACTTAATGTCGATACAATATACAAAAAACGGCCTGCAGACAATAGGGAGTATTAGGGAACCGTATTTGCGCATCCGATACGGTATACGATGGGCCGTCCGGTACGAATTGCGAATATGAGAGTCTTCTGCTGTAGCACATGCGCAATTAGTACCGGACGTCCCATCCCACCGTATCGAACGTGCGAATACAGTTCCCTAAACCTCCCTAGTGTCCGACGCGCGTTCCCTCCTTGTATGACGTCACATTGGTCGAACAGGAATTCTCTGCAGACATGTTGCCAGCGTACACATGTGTGAGGAAAACATGTGTCTGCAGAGAATTCGCCGTGTCTTTCGTGTGGTGTATGATAGGCGGTGCAACTCCGGCTTAAAGGAGCTCGCCAGAGCGGGGCCCCCAGAACACGACTGCTCCAACGGCGTTTGATCGAATTTCGTATTCGCAGTGATTGAACTACGAGTGTTCCCCGACGATCTCTGACGGAGCATCCGTTTCCAATCTCTGCACGAGTCTGGCCTTTATATATATATATATATATATATATATATATATATATATATATATATATATATATATATATATATAGATAGATAGATAGATAACGGCAAAAATAAAGCACTAAATACTCTCTTATCTAGAAGGAGTTGGTTCCAAGTTGCTCGCGTCCCACCCACATATTTCGGCGAGCAGTTCACCTAGAGTAACAAAATATCGTAAATCAACAAACGGACGGTGCGAAGAGAGACAAGAGTGAGCGATCACCAAAAAATCTAGCAAAGTCGCTTATCGGAGGCGTGGAGTAGAAACGCCGAACATTGTGATGTCCGCGGGTCAATCTAAGACTTAGAGAAACGTTTGCGCTCGCAAAAGCGACTTCAATGGGTGATAGATCGGAACCACCAATGCAAATGAAAAACGTTCGAATGCGCGTCGTGAGATGGGGCCAGGCAATTTTACGATTTCATGCTCGTTTCTTTTTTGTATATCTTTTTTTTTTAATACGTGACGTTTGTAAGGTTATTTCTTGTCGATTTTTGGGTCCGCGTCTGGACTCTGGTCTCAATGGTGACGTCACGCTGATTACATCACGCTGATGACGTCACGCTGATAACGTCACAGCGTGCGCAAGAGTTGGCGTCTGACCGCGTGGCGCAGGAACGCTAACGAGTTTTAAAAGATTGTTCTTACGTGACGCTGTGACTCGAGTCTTAAGAGAGGAAATTACCGAGTCACCTTTCTTTTACGTGACAGTATTGACATCACTCGAACATTATGACGTGACGTGAAACCGTGACGTTTTATGACGCTGAGACGTCACGTGACATGATGACGTGACCTGAGTCAGGTGGTCAAAGTCGCGTGACCGCGTCCGCTCGAGGTTGGCATGTGACACCGTTACGTCACGCCACGTGACACCTTGACGTCAGCTCACACCGCGACGTCAAATGCTATGCAGTTAGAGCACCCTTAAAATATATTTTTTAGACTTATATTGTTGGTGTCAACTACCCCCACAGATTAAAGACGTGATCAAAAAGTTAAAACCAGTAAAGGTCGTCCTCGAGAAGGTAAGCTTCAGGTGCATTTTGGCAAAGGTCGTGGGGATATAAAACGGTTATCGACAAAACAAAAAACAAAGACAATGTTGTTTCTTTCTTTTTTTTTTGTTGTGGTTTTTTTCCACAGGCTGACGACAACTGCTTGCAGAGTCCGGATCTTAAGCCTGGGATTGCGGCAGTGAGTAACGGCGAGCTATTGTTTTCATTAACAAGCTACAGTTTCATGACCATTCTAACGATGAACTACAAAATATAAACAATATATCACCAAAGCTATCAAAAATAAACCTTACAACAAACAAAAACACTGAATGCTACAGTCATTTGACTGTTAAATAGAAAAAAGATTAAAGTTGTTATTTTATGCAAAACCAACTAAGGCTAAAATTTAAAAAAAGAAAAAGTCCCGCCGCGTCCGAAAAGAGAACGTTAAACACATTTATAAATTTAACGAAACCATACGCACGTTAAGCTCAAAGAAGACAATAAGCATTATCTCCGTTAACGTGCTAGCGCCGACAAAGGCCGCGCGGAACAGGCGCGTCAGGACAAGCAAAGGCCGGTTCACACATCTGCCTTTCAGTTTGATCGATTGGAGAACGCTCTAGAAAACCTAGATTGTATAGAGCTACGGCCCATATGCATGGGGAGCGTTTGCAATTTAATGGCGTACGCCTCTCGAGGACGGATTGGTCTCGCAACTGCGCATGCGTTTCATTTTCCCGCGGCGAGAAGGAAAGCATGGCGGAAATTGGCGGAGGCGTTTGCAGGCGACCAACGCTTTCGGCCGGCTCCCTCGCAGCTCGACCGTATTGCAAACGATCCCCATCAGAAACCAGGTGACCTCGATCTAGCAGCTGGAAACTTCCCGCAATACAGGCTCTCTAGAAGAACGCAGTTACGAACACTGGCGAAATCTATAGAGCAACCCTGGAACTGCGCATGTCTAAACTAAAGTTGTTGTTTTTTTGTTTTTTTTTTGCAGTATTTGTGGAATCAAAATTTACGCACTATCGAAGAAGGCTGGTCGCTTGTTCTAACCGATGTCAGGAACATTTAGAGCGCGCGGTAAGAGAACGATGCGCGAATATATCCGCACGTCAGAAGCGTTCCGGAGTCAGCCGAGAGATGGCGCCAGTGTACTTCTTCGACAGCCGTCACAAGCGGCTCCAAGGCAGTCGATCGCAGTGAAACGCAGACGTGTCGTCAGACGGCTCAAACATCATACAAAAGTCACGACGGTGTGTGCTTGCAAACACGATGAACAGAATTATTTGCAGACATGCCTCGAGTATGGCCCAAGCATGCTTGACTCGTATATTTGTACGCATCTCTGTCTGCAGAAAGTTTCAAAGCATAAAAGGTTATTCACCAATTCAGCTTCTCCGCTAAACCTCCCGATTGTCTGCAGATTGTCTTTCGTATGATGTATTAGGAGCGTGAGCACGGCTAACGATTTCAATACGACTGGGACTCGGTGTTGATAACGATCGCGACCTCTCGCAGGCGGACGACCTGCATCAAAAGGCACCCGCAATCGCGGACCACATCCAGGGCTTCAAGAAACCTCCACCCGTGAGCACATCTTGCGATCAACGCAAATCTCCCGAAGCGGGTATTTGATAGACTCGCCGTCAACCATAGGGAAACGCACAGTGTTGGCACTTTATGAGAGAGTTTTAGTAGATCGTTTCGAGACAGCTCCGATAACGGTGCCCGATAACGATACGATGCATGCGCAAAAGACGTCTGCGGAGTACGGGGTATCGTTGTCGGAACGATCTATACTAGAGAGGTTTAGGGAACCGGTTTTGCACGTCCAATACGGTACGATGGGGCTTTCCGGTACGAACAGCGCATGTGCGAGATTTCTGTGGTAGCGCATGCGCAGTTCGTATGCCGGACGGCCCACCGTACCGTATCGGACGTGCAAAACCGGTTCCCTAAACCTCTCTACTAAAACTCTATCGCTTCGTATAACAAACGATAGCGAGGAATATCATTCGATGAGAACGCGCCGAAGAAGGAATTGCGAAACAATTAAGAATCGTGAACTGAATTAGGCCACGCCATGTGTTTCTTACAATGACAGTGGTTATATACCTTACAATCGCCAGGTTTCTTTTGTACCTGAGATATTAGTGACGTGTCGCTCGCTATTCAGAGCACATATGGGTCCCGTGTTTTCGGAGAAATCCGATAAAATCCGAAAACAGTAGTCGGCGGTAAAATTATTGTAAATTCCGATTTATCCCCAAAACTACAAATTTCAAAATTACGATAACAAAAACAAAACAAAATAGACGGTAAGTTTAGTTAAAGCACAGTTAGGGTCCGTGGTCCCAAAATAAAATCACATACGTTTTTTTTTGTTTTTTTTAATTTTGGTTATTGATTGAAGAGGTTTACTGTCTGCACCTCGTCAAGGTTCGCTCGGGACAGCGGATCGCTGCACTTCTGGGTCACGGCTAAAGCCACTTTTCTGGTCTCCGGTTAGAACCACATATTATTTGTCCTCTTAGATATGGTGTAGTCATTTTTTTTAACGGGAAAAATATGAGATTATCAGCAGCTTCAATGCTTCTCAGCGACTATGCGCAGGTGCGTAAAGGTTTTAAAGTACAGACGTTTATTCAAGCAACACTTGTTTGCTTTGCAAGTGTTGTCCTGGGACAGTTAGTATTTTCAATGGCAAAGGCACTTATCTCAAATCTAGCTAGAGAAATATCTTTAAAACAGCGATATCGGCTAGTTGGTTCATTATCAAGTTCAAAGCGCCGAAACCACAAAAAAAAAAAAAAAACATAAGGATAAAGACAAAAACAGGGCGCACTCAAACTAACGTTTTTTGCAAACCCATCTCTTATATACTAGTGGTAAAATGCATAGTCACTCCTACATCCGGTGCAGCCCGTTCCGCAAAAAGAAAACCAAAGTACTCTTTCGCTAATAATGACAGAGATGTGCCGCGAATACAATCTGTGTCGTTTTCTTATATTTCAAGGGCCCGGTGTAGCTTCCTACATATCCAATCTCGATACCTAGACAAACTTCTTGGGTCACCAAATGACGGTGTAGATGTGCAGCGGCTTCAACGTGTAGCAAGGTGTCCTGACGGCCAAATGGGCACATGTTTTAATGAGCGCGCAAGCAAACATGCGGCGGCTGTGCGGTATATATCCCTTCAAGGCACCTCGCTAAAACATTGCAGCCGCTGCACATGGACACCGTCATTTGGTGACACACGAATTTTGGCAAGCTATCCCGATTCGATATCTACGGAGCTACACGAGGAGTTTTAAATATAACAAAAGCCATAGCCTGTATTAACGACACATCTGTGTCATTGTCGGCGATAGAGTACGCTTTACTTTTTGGCGAAAGGGGCTGCACTGGATGTAGCAGTTACTATGTATATAACCACGAGTACAATAAGAGATGGGTCCTCAATAAATGCTAGTTGCAAGTGCGCCCTGGTTTCGTCCCCTTT
Source organism: Ixodes persulcatus (assembly GCA_013358835.2). Lineage (NCBI taxonomy): Eukaryota > Metazoa > Arthropoda > Arachnida > Ixodida > Ixodidae > Ixodes > Ixodes persulcatus. The sequence goes on along the minus strand of JABSTQ010009637.1, from coordinate 148,948 downwards.
TTTTTTTTATTGTAATGTAGACTGACGAGCGTGTTGGTTGAGTTAAGAAAGAAAGTGACATACACAAAACGTTTCAAACGCAGCTACTAAACTTTATTAACAAAACCGTTTATATAACATCTCTCACACACATGTCTCCAGAAATTTGCACACGTATTTAAGACCTTCCACCGGGGTACAACTCGTCATGACCTCAATTCAACGCAAAAACCTCAACTCGTACACAACACAACACACACGCCTCCCGGAATTTGCACACGTCTTTGCGACCTTCAACCAGGGTGCAGACCTCATGTTGTACACAACCATGGTACAGGCCACAATTCATAACAAAGCATTCTCCTCAAAGACCTAACCAAGCGCACCCTCGTGCATTCGTTCACAGGTCCCACACAACCGCCTGATAAAGGCTCGTTCGCACTCTTGCAACCGAGTACGACCGAGAGAGACAAGTACGGTTTTTAATCCTCTTACGACGTCTTAAGGCCCGTTCACACTCTTGCGACCGAGTTCGACCGAGAGAGACCAGACCGGTTTTTAAGCTTCTTGCGATCTCTTAGGACCAGCTCCGCGGAGCTGGTCTTAAGAGATCGCAAGAGGCTTAAAAACCGGTCTGGTCTCTCTCGGTCGAACTCGGTCGCAAGAGTGTGAACGGGCCTTTAGGACCAGCTCCGCAGCAGCGCGCCCGGTCCTAAGACGTCGCAAGAAGATTAAAAACCGGTCTTGTCTCTCTCGGTCGTACTCGGTTGCAAGAGTGTGAACGAGCCTTAAAGCAAACAAGAAACCCATAAAAAAACATTCAACAGCAAAAACTTTTGAATTTTGCACAAAAGCTCAACGGACAAATGCTCAACACTTTTTTTACGAACCCGGACGAAAGCTCACCCCTGTATTTACGAACCCGGACAGAAGCTTACCGGGGGAAAGTTTTACGTGGCCCTTGGCACGAGCTCAAACAGCTTAGACGCATCCGTGCCACCCCCAAAAGCCATGATAACAGAGACGTGACTTGGTACATGGCTTGTTGAGGATTGAAAATATGTTTATTTATCTATGTCTTAGAAACGGATACATTCCCCTCCTGCCTCCAGCAGTCTCGGAAGATCCCGTGCAGTTGGAAGTGCTCGCAGATGTTTTTCAAGCGGTTCTAAAGACGCTTCTTCGCTTTGCTAACCCTCTTCACCGGCGGCTCACCTTTTCGTTCTTTGATCAAAGCTGTGGATACCTGTGCTTGACCTTGTTGGAAGCATTTGATCAGCCTCCAGATGCTTGGGTGAGCGTGACCCACAGGCTTCTGCAGCCCATTGTTCCGTTCTTCGCAGGCATTGTCGGTCCGGTATTCGTCTTAAAGTGTGGCCTCGTGCACGTTCCACAGCTCCAGGTGAAACCCCGGTCGTCGTCGGCGTATGGTCACGGCTAGGAGAGCACTCGTTGCACTGGCCGCCGCAGAACTAATACAGAAGGGGCCGTTGACGTACGTCGAGTAAAAGTAGTCGAGCAGGTCCCTGATATCGCCGGTAGCCTTCACCCTGATGTAGCTGAGCCCTTCGGGCACAAGCTGTGAAGAAAGAACGACAGGCCGACCAGCCTCCCGCACAACTTTCTGAACTGGCTGTCACTCCTGTACTGGTCCAAGAGATCCAACTCCCGAACCTATTAAATATTAGAAACAACACGTATGTTTTGGCAGTTCTTCTCGGAAGCTCCATACCATCCAAGACAGCTGTCTCAAAGTGACACGGCGAACTTCGATTACACTATTCATATAAAAAAAGTATAGCTGCTAAACTTAGCTTACTTTTCTGTGTGTGCTTTGACATAAGTAGAAGAAGCAGCCTCTGGTGATAACCTGCTCCCCAAAGACCTCCTACGCGGCTTTCATGGCGGCGATCTCGTAGTCACTTATGATGACGGCAGGGTCCGGATGGTACCCCTTCTCCTCACAGCTCTCCCGAATCGCTTGAAAGAGTTCCTTATTGGTCGACAATTACTCTTCCCTGAAAGAAGTGCGTGCACGCAGGCAAACAAACTGTCTCCTACTTTACATACAGCGCAAGACGTAGAGCTGCCCGAATATCCGCGGGCACACCGAAAACGAGCAATTCATATACTACGTCCGGCAGTTGCTCGCGCGTGTAAAAGAACAGCATTCGGCCTTGGCGCCCTTGCCCGCTGTCATACAGTAGACACGGCTGTGGTTGTGCTACCCCGGTTGTTGCCCAGGTCTCCTGGTCATGCAGGTCCCTTTTTATTGACGACTCTGCCGGGCGCTCTTTGCATCGCTGTCGAAGCAAGTCTCAACGAACAGCTTCCACGTCTTCAACGTTCGCACGCACGTGTTTTAATGTTGCAGTAAGAGCTTCGGCGAGAAGCCGGCTCGGAGGTTCGGAAGTTTCGGCGACTTTCCTTTTCCCTTAACCCTGCAGCTTCGTTGTTTCGGTCGTGCTTGCATCATTTGCATGGTTGTCTTCGGCTGAGGACCAGTGCCGAATAATCTGCAGAAACAAGACAAAACAACGTTGATTAGCTTTAAATTCAAACTGAGTAGTTGTAAAAAGAAAACAATCGAAAACGCGCTGCCATTCTACGCAATAAAATATCACAATTTTCTAATATTGATACCGTAAAAACAATTATGAGATACAAAATACATCTCCATGCATGCAGACGGGCAACAAACAGCCCCTGTTAAAAACGCATCCACTAATAATAATTATCAGTTACTCACAGCAAGGTCTGTAGTGATAGCTCCTTTGCATCCCAAGCTCCTTAGCGTCGGCACTGCCATCGGGTCCAGACATTTTTGGAGATCTTCTGCACGTACTCTTAGCCATCAAGCAAGACTTATTTATTCCCCTTGTCAGACAAAGTAACCTCGATGGTAGAAAAAGAAGTGTAACTAGAAGTGTCGCGCGAACCAATTTTTATAGCGCCCCACGCACAAGCTGCCAGCCAAGTACAAAGAATTTAGGTCACGAAGCGCAGGTCCACCAGCCTCTAGGGCTTTTCGGTTTGAACTTGCTTGTGCGTGGACAAAAACCTATCCTAGTTGCGGTGATCTAGAATTTTGTCCCAAAACGTTGATTCAGAGTGGCTTATCCCATCAACCAATTCAGGGGTCAGCAGTTTCTCCGAAAATGGCTCATTATCCATCCCGACCGCACCTTAGCCCAGCCCGTGTTTTTCCCGGTGAGCTTTTGTCCGGGTGACCGAAAGGGATTTGAAAATGGGTGAGCTTTTGTCCGGTTACCAAAACCTTCGGCTCGCTCCATCTATCGAGGGTTGACTGATACAATTTCCTACGGACGCAATTCTGATTGTCGCCTCGAAACCCTTTTTGCATAATCTTTTTCCTTGCTTATCACCACAGTTTCTTTCAATTAGGCAAACAATTATTGAATTCCGGCACATGATTAGTGATCTCAGAATTCGGAGATCTGTTTTTGACCGCCCTCGTGTGCTCAAGACGTCTTTCATTTATTCACCGTTTCGCCTGTCCCACGAACGAGAACGAAACAGCCCATCGAAATATTATACGCTACTCCAACCTGGCGATCAACGGCGGCTTCCCTGTGCGTTTTTGACAACCCTGTGATCCACCCACAAACGGCGTAAACCTGTTCAACTTAAACCACCCCCGCCCTGAGCCTCCCGGCAACCGCCAACAGGTTGTGTGAAAAAGTATGGAAAAATAAAATTCTCACTACCCTGTCAGGACCCTACCTTTCTTTCCTCACCACTCCTCCGAATCCATCCAAGTACTTCCTTGCAACGCCCTTCACAATTGCCTCGTAGAAGGTTCCTGTATTTATTGATGAGAAGATCTTTTTTAGAGCGTCGTATAGCAAAGACTTCACTACACCTCGTGTGACCAATTGCGAATGACAACTTTTGTATGGCAACAAGGGTTTTGCTGCGAGCTTGCCATATTCGCATCACAACCCGTCCAGCGTGTTCAACCTCAGATTCAAATACTACAGCACACCTTCATCAGGCTCCTCACTGCTAAAGGTCAACTCAGGCGCCGCTTGTACTATGACCTCTTTGATCTTCGGTTTCCTTCTCTTTCCCCAGTCTTGTCTTTTAGCTAACCTGAGTAGACATCCATTTTTGCGTTCGCCACCACCCCGGTTGCATTCCACCTAGGAGTAGTTGTTGAATTGTTGCCTTTACCATTGTTGTGTAGGATTGCATCGTGGTTGAAGGTCACAAAGACGCATGCAAATTCCGGGATGTTGTGTTGTGTACGAGTTGAGGTCATCGCTTTGAATTGAGGTTATGACGAGTTGTACCGTGGTAAAAGGTCTCAAAGACGTGTGAAAATTCCGGGAGGCGTGTGAGTAAGAAAGGATAGATATATAAACAGCCGTGTCAATAAATTTTAGTATAACAGCGTTTTAGACATTTTGTATTTGCCCTCTTCTTCGTCCGTCGTCTCCGGTTTTTTTCTCAAAAATGTGTAACATAAATCAGCTCGCCTGTTTACTTACTCTTTCTTCATATAGAATGAACTGTACTGTTTCTAGCAACAAGCAATTGTACATTGTACTGCTGTCAGTTGAAATAAATTGTGCGTCGTCCCTCGTCCCACCTTTGTCTTATTGGTTCGGTGTTCCTCCTTATTGTCCTTGTGTGGTTGCGGCGCTTTGAACGTGATAAAGAAATATCGTTCGATACAGGTGAATTTAGGATATGTTTGTGTATTATTATTTTTAATGCGAAAGCATTAACTGTCCCATGGAGCGCGCCGACGTCATCAGCTTTGAAGCCGCGCCAAACGGCACCTTAAATCCTTTCTCGAAGTGAAGCCAGCTCCCAGCTGTGAAACCACGTGAAAAGCCTAACCAAACGGCACCTAGTTTCCCCGATCCCAAAGGAGCGGGGTAAACCTGATGGATTTCGGCTTCGATCCCATTGGCTGGCGCGCGTCGACGAGGCTCCCATTGGCCGCTGCGCGTCAGTTTCAACGACCGCCACCCCATGGCGTTGCGTGTCCGTCAGCGCGCCAGTAACACGAAACGTCCAAGGTCAGAGCGGCGAGAAGAGGGCGCGCTCTGCCGTCGACGCAAATACGCTGCAGACGAAATAAGGAAGCGGAAGAATGGCGTGCATGCTTCCGCATTCACAACTCATAAGAAGTGCTTAGGTGAACCTCGAGCCTTTTTTTTTTTTTTATTATTCTAGAACTTGCGAAATTGAGGACACAGTAATCTTTTCGGAAAATTATGAATCTAGCAAGAAAAAACTCCAATAAACCCCAAAGGTTGGGCGAAAAAACAAAAAGAAAAGGGAAACTCAGAAAAACAAGTTCGAATTTTACGAAAAATAACCTCCGAAAATGCGGAACCCTTACTATAACGCGTGAGTGCTAATACGAATTAACGCAGCATGGACTTTTGAGTGCGCTCGTGCGTCTATACTTCGTCTCATCCTACGATGAACTAAAGGCCAAAGCCACGGGCTGCCAGGTCCAATCACGTCTTACGCGAAATTATGACGCGTTTAACATTGATTAAGGGTGGACGAATAATGCTCCGAATCCAAAAACGCTGCGTCATTTTTATAGCTTGGACACCGCAAAGTGCCAGTACGTCGTAGCTTTCTTGCAATGTAAAATTGTTGAGTCACTCATTGCTATTGGATCTGAGCTGTCCGCCCATTCCCATCAGTGATCAGTGATCTGAAACGCGGGCACCGATACGTGCATGGAAGCGAAATACCCCGCAATGTCTAAGTGGCTCGTGATTGGATCTGACAGTTTGTAGCTTCTGCCTTTGGTCCATCGTAGGGTGAGACGAAGTATAGTTACCCGCAGAGGGAATGGCAATAAGCGCGCTTCTCTCATGACGGTGCAAAACTGGCAGATTTTGTTTTAGAGCTCGGATGTTATTTTTTTTTTTTTTTCTTTTCGGGACCCCCTGATCCCCGCAATTTTCCCGTCCGTCCGTGAATTTTACTATAAATTTGTCGGGGAGATTGACGTAAAGCGGCACCATGAATCGCAACCGTGACGTCAAATTTTCCGCCAAATCTAGCGGGAAAACTTGACGTCGCATGATATGACCTGACATCAGGTCACGTGACGTTTCTACAGACTTTAGCGAGGAGGCTACTAAACAATACGTTCTTCACTCCCCAAAAACGACCGTCTTCTTAAAAAAAAAAAAAAGTTTGAACGGTCGCTCGTCATATACCGCAATCCACAAAACATACAACTTCGAAAATTAAGGTCGCTGGTAATTTTGCCTATCAGTTCGACTACCGCAAATTCTTTGAGCGCCATGATGCAAAACCACATTCTAAGATTTCATTTTTTTTTTTTGCTTTTTGTTCGCTTAGAAATTTGCAAACATCTAATGCGTTCATTGATACCCTGTGCTCTATTGTTTAACCAGTAAATTTTAACCTGCAGTGCTAGCCAGTGGCAAACGGCATTCATTGTCCAAAGGTGCGCTCTAGTGGTGCCGTTAACCCTACTGAGTCGTTGTGCGTAATAAACTTACAGCGACTGTAGCATCCCACGAGCACTTCATTGCTTGTGCGGGCTTTTAATGTAAACGAATTCATAATTGCGATACATATCGCATTGTATTGTCTCCTTGATCAAAGGAATTAAAAACCAATAAAAAGTTTTCCGGCAAAAATTTAAAAAACAACTAGACGAAGCACACCTGAGCCAGATGTGATACAAGCTAATGTCAGAAGTATCAAATCCCAGACCTGAACACAAATTTTAAAAACACTGCGAGTTATGGACTTTCCTTCGTCGGATTCTTTTAATGCGCCTCTTTAAGTGAATCACTTCTCCCGATATCCGAGGATGCGGTCGGTTGATAGTTCTCTTTCATTCGGGAACAAAGCGCTCAATACAATACTTAACTATGTCCGTGAGCGTAACCCAAAGGGACTCCGTATTTCCGGATGAATTATTGTATAAATCAAATCATGTTTCAAAATAATCAAGTATCCTAACATCGTCCGCTCGAGAGAAATTACGTATTAGCTTATGTGTTGCATTTTGTTTTTTCCTCGAGGCTCGGCAAAAGAGTAAACAAGCGATAAAAGATCATGGTCTGATATACCTTTATGTGTGCTGACCTCGCGAGGCAAATAAAGGCTTACAAAACCTAAATCCAGTGCAGAAGACGTTATCGATGTAACATGGGTTGGTTGTGTAACAACCTGTACAAGATTTAGGTTGCAAAAAAGGCCAAGTAGAATTGACTCATTCTGAGTGCAAGACGACGACAGTTTTAACGTATTCTAATCTATTCCGGGAGCACTAAAATCGCCAACCACCACAACTTCTGTTCTATTTTTTTTTTTTTTTTCACAATCGCAGATAAGTAGTCATATAGCGCCTCTAAAAAAAACTAGGCGCATATGAGGCTCTGTACACAACACCGAGAGCAAAAACTATTTTTCCGATGGTAACCTTGCACCACACGCTTTCGTGGTTCTCGATTCCTTCCAAAGCTGAGCTGAGCAAGTTACATTATATTTTGCAATAATTTATACTCCTCCACCTTGAGATGAGCGATCATTTCGTATAATCTGATTACCTGGAGGAACTAGTTGACAATAAAAAATATATGGATGTAACCATGTTTCCGTTATCGCCGTGAAGACACGCTTAACGTCAGCAATTTTGTTTACAACACTTCGGGCGTTAAGCAGAACCAGTCGACAAGCTGACGATTGTCAATCATGCTGCAGGTTGGCGTGAGTTGTTCCTTCTTAGTTATCGAAACACGACAATTCGCAAGCTCATTTCAAACGAAAGTGTTACGGTTTATGGTAAGTCTGTCGTGAGATAGTTGTACTTCATCGCCATTACCCCGATGCATCTTTGATGACTTCCATAGCCTCTTTCTTTTTTTGCAGTGTGTTCCAGCGATAATCTTCGCTCAGAAATAACTGCGAGCCTTTCGACTTTAAGAAATTACTACTGCTTGTTGCAGTTCTTTATAGCAAACAAAGTTCATGATTACGGGCCTAATCTTCCCCTCTACCTTCTCACCAAGCACGTGAATATGTTTCACCGAGATAACTTCTAGCCCGAAACCATTTTTAAATAAATCACCTACAACTGCACCTCCCAGTGATTACCCGGAGTTCTCAGAAAGACCAAAAAGAATCAGGTTATTACGTCGATCGCGCTTTTTCGGGTCATCCAGTTTCATTTGCTGGTTTGTTTAGGTTTCCCGTAGTGTGGAAATGGTGCTTTCAAGCTGAATAACTTTTGTACTTGTCTCGTGCATACTTTTAAACTGTTCGTCGTACTGAGATAATTTCTTGCTTATCTCACCAATGTTTCGCTCAGTGAGGGCCTGACTGTTTTTCGTGTACTTTACATTTTCAGCAATTTCATTTTTTTTTTTAACTATGGATTGGACTATCTCTTTAAGGGTCAGAGGTCCCGGGTTTTTTTTTTTCGATGTCACCAGCAAGAAGTTAAAGCAACACATTCCAGCACTCCTTCACTCTGATTATTCTGTACCTGCAAATAAATCTGCGAAACCGAAACAAACATTCAGATTTCTTTCCTTTTTCGCCTCTGGAAAGAGAAGTGACGTCAGGGAGCACTGTCGGCATCGGTAGGATTTAGTGCACACTCAGTGTGGTTCCCGTGGTTCGCTATAGTGCACGGCGGTCTGTGAAGAAAACCTGGAAGAAATGGGCGACAACGCCGCGCTCGCAAACGAGTATGAGCTCCCGTTCAGCGACCTCACGCCGACTGAACGGGAGATGCTGGTAAGGACGCAGAACTCTGGATTGGCGCTTTACGAAGGCGCCCCAGACCTACCACCAGCTCCTCGGTCGCCGCCTCAGAGCGACTCCGGCTGACGTGAAGGTGCTGCTTAAAGTCTTCTGGCCGGAAATGCAACGAACAAATCCTGACACCGCTGTCCACAGCTCTACGCAAGACGACGGCGCGCAACCAAATGCTGCGCATTGCTGCATCGGTCGGCTGTTTATGCAAACTAAAGTCACCCGATCGACCACACGTCTTTAGCCGACCTTTCGCGCAACCTACTACTGCACATAAACGCGGCATGATTGGTGAGACACCAGTTCGCAAAGCGAACACGAGACGACGCACGAAACCAGAACCAAAAGTCCGCCGCCCAGGGCGCTCGTACCTTTTTCTTTTTTTTCCATGGTTGCTCGATGCTTGTTACGCGCCCGAGGTAGCAGTGCGGGATGCGTTCAACCAGTGACAAACGGAGGGATCGCTTCAGATTATGCTTTTATACACGGTATGAAGAGCCAGTGACAAAAGCGCCCGGTGCGCATCCACTATTGGCCCTCTCCTCCCCCCCCCCCCCTTTTTATTCTCTTCCAACATAACAACGCGATCTCTCTCTCTCTACACGGTATGAAACCTATTAATTCCCAACTACAACTTTAAAAGATTATCCAACGTTCAAATGAACTTTTTTCATCACATCTCACCACCGAAATCGAAACCAAGAGCGCGTCTATCGTTTGAACCAATCGCCAGACGAGGAGCCCGTTGTCGTCACGCTTCAACGGCGCACTTTAGTTCACCTTTCTGCCGCCGCCTCAGTGGGGTCTCAGGCATCGTTCCCGGCGCTATTATTACCGCGCCTGTTTGCTCGATTGGTGCGGCACCCAAACTTCTGTTCGGGCTAGAACTTGGTCAACAGTATCTGAGACGTGCCTGACATCCATTTCAATCGTCGAATAAAACTTCGAAACTGCCTTCATGGTCCCTTTAAGGGTCAGAGGTCCCGGGTTTTTTTTTTTTTTCGATGTCACCAGCAAGAAGTTAAAGCAACACATTCCAGCACTCCTTCACATGATTCACAAAGGCCCTTGAGCACGGCGCAACAATAACAAATCGGCAATGGACCTTTTCTACATACCGACGGCACCAGGGAGTGGCTGCACGAATTAAAAATTGAGGAAGTGACCTACCTGCGCTACCAATCGATACAGAGAGCTACGCTATACTTCGTTTCACCTTATGTGCGAGCGAAGGCAAAGCTGGAAGCGCGAGCATGAAAGCTCCATGCGTTCAGGCTTTGCTCGATCGCGCGAGCTGGGGAGAACCGCAAAAAGGGCTGGTCTCGCGCTCTAGCTTTGGCTTCGCTCGCAGATTAGGTGAAACGAAGTATACCAGTTTCTTCGCTCTCTGAGCTGCGGCGCGTGCCCAACGCGACTTTAAAGCGGGGCATCCGTGGCGTCTACCCAAACGTCGCGTTTTTCTTTCCGCCCACTTCCTTTTTTTGCGTAACACGATTATATATATCCTGCAATTACCTATTCTACTCACTGATCCACAGCCTCCTTCCGAATTTCCTCGATTTCTAGTGCCCACTTCCGCCGCTTGGCATCGCGCGCTCGCGCGTGCGCAGAACGCTTCACGGAAAACGTCCATTGTTTCGGTAACACTTGTACCTATCCATGGATGAAGCAATTTTAACCAGCCTGAACGAAAATCGGAACGTTGTAACACATCGTTGACGGTATTTTGCCGTGCCCACATACCTTTTTTTCTCTAGAGTGCATGATTAGTACAGTGCTGCAGCGCCGCTTCGCGTTGCCGGCGCGTCTTGCGTCTCATTCGTACAGAATTTGTGAATTCGCGGTGAGAATCTCGCGAAAGGCGCTGCCGTTTTCCTCACTATACATAGGTTGCACTGACGTAATTTGGTCCTCCTTTCTGGTGGCCGAACTTCCTCGAGCGTAGCCTTTACTGTGCATATTCTACGAGCAGTACACGAGCGTCGCGAGCGAGCGGAAACGAGTGAGCACAGCTTCATTACACTTCGTTTCACTTTATCTGCGAGCGAAGCCAAAGCTAGAAGCGCGAGACCAGCGCTTTTTGCGTTTCTGCCCAGCTCGCGCGCTCGAGCAAAGCCTGAAGGCACGGAGCTTTCGTGCTCGCGCTTCCAGCTCTGCCTTCGCTCGCACATAAGGTGAAACGAAGTATAACAGCAGGTTTTGGCCACCAGAAAGGAGGCAGGATATGACGTCACGTGCAACCCATGTATATGGGTAGCGCGCGTGCTACCCATGCGGTTATGTTTTGATTTTCATAGTGGACAGAAGCTTGGCATTGCACGTGCTTGCGCCAGCAGAGGAAGTTAAAGTGTCCTCACTCTGGGTTCTGAAAAAATTCCACCAAGTGGCGATACCCAAACTTCTCGCCGCGAAATGAAGACGCCAAACGAAGCCACGAGCTCACGCACGGAGGAGCTCTGAAAGCGTTGGAGCGCTGTGAAAACTACGCTTGTCTTATAAACAGGGCATAGAAACGTTGACGTCAGGTGTATCATTTAGGTGACAACACAAAAAAAGAACACATATGAGCACCCTGTCCTAACACAACGATGGATGGATATTAATGACTATACCTTTTGTAGCGGGCGGTAGCTTGCGCCACCTAGCCCAACTATCAGCTTCCTTTCTTTTCTTTTTTTTTTCAGGAACTCTTTAACCCGAGGCTTTCTTCCTTTTTTTTTTTTGCTCTCTTTTTTTTTATTAAAATTAACATGCTCGTTTAATATTTTCAGAAACCGGATCCTGAAGATGAAAAGTTCAAGCAGCCAGAAGAATATGTCAAAGATGTGAGTCGGTCGTCTGTTTTGACATAATCCTCTTACGCGTGATAAAATAAAATAACATTATTCTCTGACAACTTAAGTAACGTAGGGCGTGACTCTTTTTATGTTCTCGTTTCTTGCTTTGCAATTCGGTTCTGCGGGATGGGGCGTGACCGAGACGCCTTGCGACTGGTTTCTTATATTGAGTGATTTTCCGGTCTCAGTGGCTGGCAAGTCATAGCGAGATGACTAGAGGTGATCACAGCCTGTCACTAAGGGGCTGTCAGTGTGACTCTGGTTTATTGGGAGCCACGGGAATAGGTTACGTGTCGTTGCGGTTTGGAGAAGTGAGGCGTGCCGCCGCACTCACTTGATTGAATAACAGAGCACTAAGCTTATTACCGGTTTCGGGGTTGTGTAACTGGGAAGACATCACGTGCTAAATAGGGTATATCAAATAACCGGTGTAAGCTGACCTAAAAAAAACACGACTATAACATTGTTTTTTTTTTTTGTTTTTTTAGTTAAACGATAAATAGAAAACTTGCATTATCTGGCTTCTTGTTTCAATAGCCAGTCTTTTTTTTTTCTTGTAGTAGTAGAAAGTAACGAACAACAAAAGTACAAGCAACAAAAAAGACAAATGAAAGTAAAAAAAAAAAAAATTCTGAATCTTTTACAGTGTTGTGTACCGCGCGGGAGACTAAAAGGCCGCAAAATGGCAAAACTAAATGGCTCCAGACTAAACCAGTAACACAGCATTTCTTGTAAGGTGTCACACGTACAAATGTTTTTGTTTTTCTTGTTCTCCCACAGGTGAACGACATCCGAAGCAAATTGATAGAACAGAGAGACCTCATGAAAAAAGTAAGTTAATATGGCGCGTGTTCCAGACAGCTCCTACACTTCTGTTGTTTGTTTGTTCGTTGTTTGATGTTGGTTGTTTGTTGTGAGTTGTTTCATGTTGTTGCTTCCTGTTGTTTTCTGTTTTTTTTTTTGTTTTTTTCAATGTTGAATATTTTGTGCCGCAACTACTGAGTGGCGACCATGAGCGGATGTGAGAACGGACCGATTGGAATCAAATACTTTATTAACTTCTTTTAACGTTGTTTTATTATTTTTTCGAAGTTATCGAGCGGATAATATAATTGGTTGCTTTTCAAGATAGTGAACCTAACAACAGCTATATTAAGGAGGACCGGAAGTAGACCTTTCGGCCACCGTTAAGGCTACAATCAGTTTCGTATCCTTCAATCAAATCTTACACCGTGTATAGAACAAAAAAAAATCTTTCGTTTACGTTATGAACACACACAAAAACATAGCGAATCATGCTCCGACGTACGGCGGCTGTGTTTATTGTAGCACACGACGAGAAGGCAAGTAATGAAATGACATAGTGAAGCATTCGAAAAAGTAATTTCTATACTCTCGAGGTAATCGTTAAATATTTGTTGCTGTCAAAAAAGGAAGTAGTACGTATGAATGCTTTTTGGGAGACAATAATTGATTTCAACACCCCCCCCCCCCCCTTATGGTGTTTATTGAATACTTGATTTATTAAATCACTGAAATGAATAAATAAATACACTAATAAATAAATAAACAAATAATTATTTTGCGTCATAACGTGAATAAGATCTGTTCATTGACTGAAAGATTTGTTCTCAGTTTTTTACCATCTGTTATTGCTAGTTTCCCTTTCACATTAAAAAAAAACATTTTCCTCCATTTACGGACCAAAACTACGGCATCTTGACAGGAAAAAATTATCTCTAACTTTTATTTGTTTCACTCTTACACCTTTTATTCTGTTGCTCATTCAAAAAAGAAAACGAAAACATAATTGCATAAAACATTTTCAGGCGAAAAGGCATCCACTCAACAAGACAAGAGCAGAAGATCAGCTGAAGAAGGTAAATATATTTCCAGCCTAATATTTTGCTACTTTGTTAAAAAAAAAAAAAAAAAAAAAAAACAGCAACATTTTTTTATCGTTCAGGGACATATTCTTTGTGAAAAGATTACGCGAGAGAATTCTTGTTCGTATACGTCCCCCAGATACAACGTCAGCTTTTCTGTGCACATATATATACAGGGTGTTTCACGAAAAGTGGACAAATTCGATATTGCGAAAACTACACGTCGCAACAAAAAAAGGCTTGTGTCGCTTTGGTCCTGGGCCAGGGGCCTATTTAAGAAAATTATTAAAGTCCGTAAGTAAAATTATTAAAATCATCGAAAAACACTAAATCAACAAATTGAAGAACGATAGAAGGCACGCCCAGCATTTTACGACTTTCTGAAAAACCGCACAAATTCGACGGGTTTTTAAGTTTCGATTTGCAATCGGAGCACATCTCCGCACCGACGGCACCGCACCCCGTGGAGAAATAGTGAAACCAACCTCTGCAGCTCTGTCCTCGCGCAACGCAGCAGAGGCTTGTTGCACTATTTCTCCACGGGGCTCGGTGCCGTCGAGGCCGAGATGCGCTCCGATTGCAAACCGAAACTTAAAAACCCGTCGAATTTGTGCTGTTGTTCAGAAAGATGTAAAATGCTGCGCGTGCCTTTTGTCGTTCTGCAATTTGTTGATTTAGTGTTTTTCGATGATGCTGAGCAATTTTCTAATTGAAATCCATGCCCTTAAATACAATATTATAAAAGTTAATTACGCAAACATAATTAACAATCTAATTATCCCAGACTTTAATCATTTTCTTAAATAGTCCCCTGGCCCAGGACCAAAACGGCACAAGCCTTTTTTCGGACGCGTAGTTTTCGCAATATCGAATTTGTCCACCTTTTGTCAAACACCCTGTATATATATATATATATATATATATATATATATATATATATATATATATATATATATATATATATTAGGGGTGTGAGTAATATTGAAATTTTTTAATACGAATCGAATACGAATAAGACAAAAAATGGGCTGCAGCAGGCTAAAGATACTTCTAGTAATTCAATCATTACAAATTATCGTGTAGGAAAATTAACTGCTCAACGTGTTCAGAAAGTAAGCGCTCCCTACGCGCCGTGACATTTCCGTCAGTAGAAATACACTTTCACTCGGGAAACCTGCGAAATTTCACTAAAGTTCGAAGAAGTTTGACTTGTGGACATTTATAATAAAAATAGCGCAAAAAAGACGGGACAAATTTGAGACGACGAAGCACACAGGACAAGCGCTAACTGGCAGCTAAAGATTATTGAATGCTTCCAACTTTGTTATTGCCGTGCACGCGCGTAATCTCGTCTCAACATAAACACGGCGTACCGCCGAATCAGTAGATATAGCCCGTCCACCGTCTGTTAAAAAGTTAGCAAAACAGTGTTTCTTGCTGCAAGCAGGTGTCTTCACTTTCGACCCGCTCACCATAGCGCCCATCTTAAACAATCTGCACGGGGCAGTGAAAACAACGTCCACGTCGAACTTAGATGCTATCCTTTTCAGATTGTGCGACACTTTATGAATATAGGACAGCACTACAAAATACTTTGGTTTCCTCTTGGGTACAACGGTTGAGCTTTAACATTTTAAAAGGGGATTCCGCAACTCCCTGATTAGAACAGAAGGAAAACCGGAGTGTTCAAAGCGAAGTGTCTGGAGGTCAAAACTATCACTAATTACATGCGGACAGGACTTTAGCAGTGCTGACCGGAGGCACACCGGGGCGATGCCCCTCTTTATTAATTTAGAGTGGACTGAGTCAAAAGCCAAAGGACCTTTTTTTTTTTGTGCGTGGCCTGCATATTAAGCACACATGGTCAAGGGAGTTAAAAGACAACCTCACATTTAAATATTGTAAAAATTCTTCCAACAAAGTTCATAGGTAAAATGCAAATGCTTAGAAGATCTGCTAAAAATTTCCAGAATAGTATCGACTAAAAAGACCAGGCTTTGCTCTAAAGGAACACTAACGAAAATAGTAAGATCGTCAACGTACGTACCTACAAACCTTCACAACGGGGGCGTCAGCTAACTCATGCAAAACCGAGCGATCAAACTTGGCAAGAAAAATCTCACATAGTACAGACGCCACACTAGACCCGATACAAATGCCACGCCTCTGCACATACACCTTGTTCTACCCTACATTCATAAAGTGTCGCACAATCTGAAAAGGATGGCATCTAAGTTCGACGTGGACGTTGGTTTCACTGGACGGTGCAGATTCTCTAAGATGTGCGCTATGGTGAGCGGGCCGAAAGTGAAGAAACCTGCTCGCAGCAAGAAACACGTCACAAAGTTTGTGCCTTGTGCCACTGAGGTGGTTTACAGGATTCCTTTAACTTGTGGTCGTGTTTACATCGGCCAGACGGGACGTTGCTTAAATGACAGACTTCGAGAACATGTGGCTTCTCTTGGCAACAATTGCGGTTCCCATTTGCCGGGGCATTGTGAAACTTGTGGTTGTTCCCCCAGGCTGGACGGTGCGCAGGTGGAGGGACGCAACAAAGGAAGGTTAGAAAGAAAGTTGCTGGAGGCGGCAAATATACATGCTTGCGACAGAGACATTTGCCACAGCGTAGCATCGGTGTATATGCAACCAAAAGAGTACAGCTTCATTAACACTATCTATAGCTCGTAAATATTAACACGGCACTTTTTTCTTTTTTTTCCCCTTTTTTTCCTTTTCTCGTTCGGATTGTGCGGCGGGGTGATGTAGCTGTTTTCCTAGCTTTTTGAACAGGCGGTGGGCGGGCTATGTCTAACAGATTTAGCGGTACGCCGTGTTTTTGTTGAGACGAAATTACGCGCGTGGACGGCGATAGCAAAGTTGGAAGCATTCAATAAACTTTAGTTGCCAGTTAGCGCTTGTCCTGTGTGCTTCTTCGTCTTTTTGTCCCGTCTTTTTTCGCGCTATTTTTTAGTATGGATGTCAATTACCAACTTGCCCAGCAGACCAAGCTTTTACAATACTTATGGACAGTGTTGCCCGGCTGCTACACGAATATTTTGAATTTTGGGAAACAAATAATTTAGAAAGTACTTTATTTTATATTTCATAAAATGTTAACCAGTGTTTACACCATATAAAAGCGGAAATATGCGTTTTTAACGCTTTCATTAGTTATTAATGTGAACCAGTGATGCCAATAAACCCAACCAATATTGCACTTTTCCTCCGCCAGATGAAGTCAACTAGTTATTGTTGTTGTTGTTGTTGTTTTTCGCGCATGCGCACAAAGGTCGAATTTTAGTCGAACCTTTGTCGAACATCACGTTGAAGGTTTGAAAAAGTCGAACTTAGTCGAACTCGAACCTGGGCAGGTTCGCGACATCCTTAGTTTTGACTGCGCGGGAGTGGCAGGAGTTGTTGTCAATGGCGATGCAATGTTCTGCTCGCACCTAGCTTTTTTTTTTTTTTCTTTTTTTTTTACTTTTCAAACATTTATAGTAGATAACACTCTTGAGATTTATTTTATATATATATTTCACTCTTGAAGTTTATTTTATTGCCTCAATTTATAGAACGTGCAATTACATCACATATTGCTATAAAAACGGCCCAGAACAAAGGGCTTGGTGAAAAAGAAACCGCAGCTGATCCTGTCTTGATGCCATCGGACAGATAGAAACAGAGCACATTGATAACGCACGCATCATACGCCTTTCTCAGTGAATAAACATATTGATAGGGGTATGCGTGGCACGCAGATTGTTCGTTACTTGCTAGAATATTTGCAGCTTGTGCGAATATTCGCCGTTTTTCCCGAATATTCGGCTTTGGCCGAATATTCGGGAACTTCCGAATATGCAATTTTCGAATCGAATACGTTTCGAATAAGGAAAATATTTTATTCGTATTCGGAATTTCGAATATTCGCACACCGTAAGGGCGCAAGTGAGCTGGTGTATATCAAACAGTTTAGTGAAAAACCCAAGACTGAGGTATTGACAGACAACGACAAGGAAGAGAAGGAGACGTTCTCCTTCTGCTCGTCTGTCTGTCAATACCTAAGTCTCGGGTTTTTGACTAAAATATATATATATATATATATATATATATATATATATATATATATATATAGTTTTTTTTTCTAGTACATTTAATTGAAGTGTATCTCGAGAATCAGGCCTCTTACGACTTTCGCAAAATTTATATCGCCAAAGGGGGGTAATAACTGAGTTAACGCGATGAAGGTACTTCTATCATAACATCTGCACAGAGTATATGTTATCGACCAACACACTGTTTACAAACAAGCCTGCGCGTCTGCGCGCTTGCAGAAACATGATTCGCGTGAGGCGAAGCTTCTGCGCATGCGCAGTGCCGACAGCAGCGCCACCGCAGGGTCGTGACGTCGAAGAGTGGAGTTGGTCTATAGTTAAGTACTGACAGCCTAAGGAGCGCAGGGATTGGCTTACAAGGTTCACGCTTCTTGCTTCCCAATTGGTCCTTCGGCGTTCTTCTCGGCTAATGTTGCAATATCATTGGGTGCGGTAATGTAAGGTGCTACGTTTTCGCCACGCAGTTTTCTTTTTCTCGGTTTTTTTTTTTTTTGTAAGCCGTTATAGATTAGGGCGAACGTTAAAACTACGAATTCTCTTACAGCTGGGAAACGTTGCAAAGGCAATGGATGATCTTAAAGAATATATCGATCACGTGAGTATAACTTCTCGATTGAAAGTACAGCAGAAACTTTCGCGTGAAAATAAGGGTAAAAAAAAAAAAAGAAACAGGGGCTATAAAATTTGTTTTCATCGATCGATAGCTTTGATTTTAATATCTCAAAGGTTAATGTTTGAGTAAATCATCTGTCACGAACACAACCTGAATGATTGAACCTGCGATGTTCGTTAATAAACAAATTATAGCCAATATGTTTTATTTGTTAACTTAATATAACTCAAGGACATTTTATGCGGGTTGACGCAAAGATTATTTTGCGAAACTTATCGTAAACGCTTAAGCGTTTCCTCTACCTTCCCGATATTGCGGTGCAAGAAACAAAGATATTTGTTTCTTGGCCAGCGGACGCTCACGCTTACATGCCCCCGCCTATCTGCCAAGAATCGCTAGCCACCCAGAACACGTCAATTTTCGCTAATAAAGATTATTATTAATATTAATATTATTACCATAATTATCATCATCATCATTTACCATTGAAGGCAACATTTTGGCATGCACGCAAAATCACAAAGAAAAGAACCATGGCCTAAAACAACATATTTTCACACGAAAGAAGAAAAACAAAAAGGACACATTATACAACACGCAGAATTATTATAATAAAACCCCACGCGCAGTCTCGAGCACAAAAAACAAATATTTTACACAGTGATTTGAATTTTGCTTTCTCTACAAATTATAATACATGCTGGTTTTATGTCGGTGCGTCCTTTAGCGGGGTAGATGCGAAATGGACGATCGTTTGATACGAGACTTTTGTGAAGATGGTCGTGTCTGTGAGAAATGCAGTGAGATGGGAATTTATTAATCCACCACTAAGTGGCGAAGACATCGAAGTAACAAATGTCTGGAATGAACGAGTTCATTCGGGTCACCACTGCTTATACATCACACAAGAGACAGTCTGCAAACAGATTCGAACGCGAGATCTGTGCTTCGAATGCCGGATGGCAATGGGTTCAAGAAGAAACTTCGGCACGCGTTATTCAAACTACAGATATTTCGATGACCCGTGTTTTCAGACTGCCTTTTGTATGATGTATAAGTAGTGTGACTCCTGCTTAAGAAACAACCTTAAAGGGACAATGACAGGGTATTTATGCTCACCGAGGTTTTTATTTGAACATAACCTATAAGAGCCCAACCACCCAGAACACAATTTGCGGCTCAAAATTCGTTCTCTTTCCGCACGAAAACAACCGGTCGAGATTTGGCCGGTTTCAGTCGCGCTCACTCCCCTTTTCATAGACACAAGGCGTTCAAACTAAATGCGTACCAAATATATTCAAAATTGTGGTTCACCTAAAGCACATATTAAGTATTAAACATAGAAAAGAATATGAACCCTATTTTTGTGGCCTCCAGAAAGTTGCAAATACGTCGATGGAAAAAAGAAAACGTTGCGCGAATCACGGGAAGTACATGTGCTACGTCCTTTTCAATATGGCGACGTACCGCCGGCTGGACGACGCAATGGCGGCGCACGACTCACCAACGACGCTGCGGCGGACGTGGGGCCGCTACTCCGCAACTGTCGTTCGTGGTACCGCCAATCGATCATTAAGCGCAGAACATCGAGCGGAAGGAATATAAGTGCAAAACAATCGCACGACAAACGGTACACACAACTTCGACGTTGTCCTCGTCTGCTTTACTAACCAAAAAAGCGAACCAAAAAAAAAAAATAAAACGCGGTAGGGTGTACTTACGTGACTTCCGGAAACTCTCTCCTCTTCGGTGCACATCGTCCACATGTCGTGGCCATGAGCCTCAGTGCTCATATTTCGGTTTCGAGCAGTTAAGATTTTAGCATTATTGAAGATATACGTGACTCTGTAGCAAAGTAGTCATTGGGTAGTCTCCTGACACTATATTAAATCGTCCAAAAATGTAAAAAATGCGTGTGTGTGGGGGGTTGGGGGGGGAAGGGAGGAAGGAGGGGGAGAGGAGTGTCCCTTTAAGAGCCTACCGTCTGCGCCGGTGTCGTTAGATGTTCTTCGCGTTTCTAATGAAGACTGCGTGTAACACCCAACTCGCATCAACCCGCAGATCAAGAAGAAAAACGACACAATGAAACCGGACGAGAAGGTGGACGAATTCGTAAGGAACATATTGCATCTATTACGCGATAAAGCCGTGTTTGGAAAATAACACTTAAACTTCTATACGAACCTCCCGTCCCAAGCAACGACAAGTCGCTGAATGCCGCGATTTACTGTTCGGAAAGACAATCTGCTGGCCGGAGCGTATATTAGGTAGTGTAAAAACCGAATATAGTCATCACACGTTCGTTATATTATGGAAATGCGACTTTATCCAGGATTACTAGAAGAGGACGATGTGGTAAAAAAAGCCATTTATTGTGCGATCCCAACGGAAAATAATATCCTGCGAAAGATGGAAATTATCCCCTTCCGAAACAAAACGCTTTCAGATATGTATCGTGAGAAATAATTGATGAATTTCGAAGATATTATTCAGATGTAGAGATTTATCGTATGTAAACAAAAATTATAATTAGTGTTCTTTTGAATTCCAGCTAAACTGCACGAAGGAGATTCTCAATGACGCCGAAAAGTACCTAAATCAAGTGAGTTTACAAAAATGCAACACTTTAAGACATTAAGAAACTATGCATAAAGCTAGATGCATAAATCTACATAGACTTTGTTTCAACAAGATCAGTCAACAGACTAACTGTTTTCTAACTACCGCTGTACATACGAAATAAAGAAATAAGTTGCACATACTAATATCAAAAACAAAAAAAAACGCAAAAATAAAAAATAAAGAATATTTCTACGGGTTCAACTTTGTGGTCCCATCAAATTAGCGGTAAATATATTTAGTTCAGGTTAATAATCCTCAAATGTACTTCAGTGAGGTGCATTGCATGAGAGGGAGTCTGATGACATATTAACAATAAAGCTTGCCAAAGATACAAGTAATCTAAAAAAAATCGTATTTAAAAAAAAATACATTGATTTTTACACCCTGGTGGTTGAAACTTCCAGCTCAGACGTGATTCAGTAGGGGTGCGATGCCTTGTAACGTTTCTGTGAGTGCATTCACGTAAGCCGGCAAATGGCATGAACGATTTAGGTCGATGACGTCATTCTGTTCATCGCACGTTGTAACTACAACCGGTCGCCATCATGAATATTTATGAGGACATACCAATGTGAAATTACTTATTTTCTCTTCCGAGTCGAGCGTGCAGCCTTCTTATTTGTCTGAGTGGTGCTTCACACGCGTTACTTAGCGTTGCCTCATTACGGTTCCAAACTGTGTATTTAATTGTTCTCGTGGTCGTCGTCCTTGCTCGCAGGTGAAAGACGGCAAGACTCCCACCTCGACAGCCGAGGAACACGAGGGCAACGTACGAGCCGTCAAACATCTATCTGCACATGCCTCACTAACCATTAACTTCATGTTATTTGCATGCCCTTTTTGTAGGAAAAGAACCCTAAAAGACCGCCATTTCGGTGACAGCAGCCAAATTGATAGAGATAAAAAAAAGACCATTCACCCGATGTGCACTGGTAGATAAAAGGCACATGTGACTCCCTAAAGGAATCCGTAAACTTCGGGGTCTTCAAAGTGTGGAGCGCAAGTTGGTCTGCTTAATTTGCAGGGGCTCTGGTGACGTAAGAACGCCGAGCTCGCATTGGCTCTGCTTGAAAGATAGACTTCAAGGCAGCTTGCTTTGAGGTCCACCCACTATTCTTCAATCAGAGCCAATCAGAGCTCGGCGTCTTTCTGACGTCACCGCAACCCCAGCAAAAGAAGCAGACGAACTTTCTCTCCGCATAGTCCCTGACAAGAAGAGAACGTAAGGGCGTTTCTTTCCGAATGCCTGGCCTCCAGCATGCGCTTGTTGCCTTTCGTCATGCCTTGGCTGCGCGCGCATGCTGGAAGGCTCACAAGACGCCGAAGCACCATCGAAGGTAGGAAGATCACACTGGAGGCGGGAAAACCGAAGGACCTTGCTGCCGTTCACATCTCACCGGTGACCTTAGGACCAATGAAAGAATATAACATTGTTTTACGGATGATGGGCGCATGTATTCTCATAGAAGCCATATTATATTCAGCTTTGTTTGCGTTTGTTCTGCCAAAGATGTTGTACAAATGCTGTACTGTCGCGGATAATAATGAGCTGAAGCAGACCTTCACGCTCCTTTTACCTAACTGCCAAAGTTTTTTTTTTTTTTTTTTTTTTTTTTTTTTTTAAGAAGTTGTGGTTTAAACTCCGAATTGAATCCGAACTCGAGGTCTCGTTCTTAAGACTACTCAATAGATTGAGAAATCACCGAGCTTGTTGGGACCGCAAACACGAAAAATGATCAGATCTGGTGTTTCAGCTAATATTGTCCGCGGGTGTACTCGCAGTATGCTCCGGAATCGGGGTTTTTTGGACCAGTGAAAAAATAATGTTGGACAGTCTGAGCTACCCATGTATTTTTGTATGTGCATTAGTATTTTATATTCTTTTTTATTTATTTCTTATTAGCTCCTGATAATTTGCTTTGCCTTTTCTTTCTAGCTGGACAACGTAATATTCGACCTGGATGCTCTCTCGGACCATCTGAACAACGTAAGCCTGAGACATTAGCAGTAAGCGGTGTAAAGCATGTTTTTATGTTACCAATCTTAGTCGCTCTAGGAGCTCGTTAAGAGCACTTCGTAAGGAAAATAAAAGTTTCAAGATATAAACAAAGCAACCCACGAGACAAGAAAGCACGCAATCAATCGAAAATAAGTACTGCTCGCAAGTTGCCAGGCAAAATCATTAAGCAAGAACGATACGTATACAACGTGATAAATACACGTGGTTACACTTCAATTGCCGTGAGAGAAACGGATGGAGAGATTAGACAAACGTATATGAAGCATCTTTAATCTACCTCAGGATGAGAATGCATATATTTCCCTAAAGTAAATACGTCGACTGCACTCAAACACATCGGTAAATAAGCTTTTTTTTTTTTTTTGCAGGACATTGACAGTTATTTACGGCGTACATAATAGAAGGATCCCAAAGAATGACGAAGCCCGTAACACGATTAGATCGTAAAATTGCGGCCTGCACAGGGACATTGCGCGAGTGAAGCGTCGTTTGTTCGTTGTCCCTGCGCAGATTTTTTTTTTTCATTTGTTTTCTTTTCTGTCTAATCGTGTATTTTGAGCCTTTTTTTTTCTTTTTTTTCACTCGCCGGAATCCACTTCTATTTTTCGCAGTGTTCGGTTGTCTCCGTGTTCCGCGAGAAAGCGAACTTTAATAGATCTCTTTTTCTAAAGTCCGCCAAACAACATTAGCGGTCGCAATTTTTTTTTTTTTTTTTTTTTTTTTTTGGGGGGGGGGGGGGGGGGGGGGGGCACGAAGCGTGCGATTGGATCCGAGTCCCGGGCGAACGCTGACGCTCCACTCGTTTTCAACCCGAGCCGAGCCGAGTTCGCGCCGAATAACGCCCCTCAATAAGAACCTTTAGCGCCATCTTCTCCCTCCTCCTCTGACGCGCACCCCTTTTTATCTT
Organism: Ixodes persulcatus; assembly: GCA_013358835.2. Classification (NCBI taxonomy): domain Eukaryota; kingdom Metazoa; phylum Arthropoda; class Arachnida; order Ixodida; family Ixodidae; genus Ixodes; species Ixodes persulcatus. Next base: position 125,179 of record JABSTQ010009637.1, on the reverse strand, counting down.
TATTTATTTATTTATTTATTGATTTATTTATTCAAAATACCCCTAAAGGCCCTCTGTATGAGGGTATTACATAGGGGGGGGGGGGGGGGGGGGCAAGCAAATATATAGTACACAGATAAAACACAAATTATACAAAAGACAATATGAGTACAAGGAATAAAAAAGAACCTTAAGTATTAGTATAACTACGCACGAGCTCTTGAAAGTTAGACATATCTAGTTCAGTTGCAATGTGAGCCGGTAGGTTATTCCAGTCGATTATGGTCCGTGGTATGAATGATTGTGCGTAACTAGATGAGTGGCATGTGATGCGCGCTACTTTGAATGAATGATCGCGACGTGGAAAAATAATGGGTGGTGTTTTAAAAAAATCGTCGTGAAGCGGTGCATGGTGATAGAGCTTGTGAAATAATGAAAGACGGGCATGTTTACGGCGGCGTGATAGGTCATGCAACTCAGCTTGATTTTTTAATGCGGTGACACTGGAAAATGGAGAGTAGTCAGAGAAAATGAAGCGCGCAGCACGGTTTTGCAGCGACTCGATGTTACTTATAATGTAGGCTCGATCAGGAACCCATATGGTAGAAGCATATTCAATTTTGGGGCGGATTAGAGTGATATAAGCAAGTTTACGTAAGTGAGCGGGTGCTTGTTTAAGATTGTGCTTTATGAATCCAAGGGAACGGTTAGCAGAAGCAAGGGTGACATCAATGTGGTAGTGCCAGGACAAATCAGACTGAAAGTGGACACCCAGGTACTTATAGGTAGAAGTAAGTTCAACAGTATTGTTATTCAGAAAGAAGCTGGAATATGAGAGGAGCATTTGGTAAACGACATATGTTTCGTTTTGTTGTGGTTGAGGGTCATTAGCCACGAAGAACACCACGTGGCTAACTGGTCCAGATTGGAGAGCCTGGCGATCGGTGTTAGAAGAGATGTTACGGTAGATGACACAGTCGTCAGCAAAAAGGCGGACATGAGATGAAACGCAATTGGGTAGGTCATTAATGTATATGAGAAAAAGTAATGGACCCAGCACGCTACCCTGGGGAACTCCAGATGTCACTTGGGCAAAAGAGGAGTTAGAGTTGTTAAGGGAAGTGAACTGAAGTCTATTTGAGATAAAGTCTTTTATCCATGAGAGAACATTAGGATGAATGTTAAGCTGTGCAAGTTTTAGTAGAAGCCTGTGATGAGGAACGCGGTCAAAAGCCTTCGAGAAGTCGAGAAAAATTGCATCCACTTGTGAACCAGCATCAAGAGATGTGTGTAAGTCGTGAACGAAACCGGAAAGTTGAGTGTCACACGAGTAACCCCTGCGAAAACCGTGCTGATACTTGAAAATAATGTTATGGTCCTCTAAATAGCGCATGACTTGAGAATGTATGATGTGCTCCAGAAGTTTACAAATAGTGCTGGTTAGTGAGATAGGTCGATAGTTCAGTGGGGAGGATCGATCACCAGATTTGAAGATGGGAATTACCATACCTATACGCCAGTCTTGAGGAATTAGACCTGTAGAAAATGACTGCGAGAAAATGGCTGTCAAGATGCCAGAAATGCCTGGCGCAGTATTTTTAAGTATCTTGTTGTTTATACCGGTGTGATTAGAGGCAGATGATAATTTAAGCTTATTTAGTAGAGACAAAATACCGGCCTCTTCAATGACTATTTCGGACATATACATATCATTAAGCCTGTTTAAGGTGGGAGATGAAGTAGTGTCCTCACGAGTAAACACAGATGAAAATGATTCATTAAGGAGGTGAGCACACTCTGACTGTGGAACTGAAACGCCATTGTATCGATGAGAGACACTTCAGGATGACTACTTGAATTAACCACACGCCAAAATCGTTGAGGGTTATTTAAGAGTAAAGACGACAAGTCATGATGATAGAAATGACGGCGGGTGAATTTAAGAAGCGACTGGTAATCACTGTCACACTTTTTGTAATCGGAGCCAAGAAACTGATAACTTGTTCTTATCTGCTAGTCTGAACAAGCGCTTTTTTTGTTGTTTAGTCGTCGAAGCTGCTGACTAAACCAAGGCGCACTGTTTTTGCACTTTATTGATATTATAGGAATAAACTTATCAATTAGATTAGTAAACGTATTTTTAAACAAGACCCAGTTTTCATCGACACTGCGCGACATAAATTGATGCAGGAACTGTTCTGAGAAAAGAGATAGGTCGGAGTTAAGTCCATCAAAATTGGCTCTGTTGTAACATCTGATCCGCTTATTGGTGGTACTTTTGTTAGGCGAACAAACATGTTTTGCTTTTTTTACACCCGCGCATCGACTGAAGTGCCGCCTGGATCGGGCCAATTGAGATAGCAGACGGCCTTCCTATACTTGAGTCAGAGCGCAGTCAAAGGCTGAAAGACACGCGCAAATACATACACACAGGCTAAAAGCGCACTGTCACGGTCTACCAGCCTCGAAGGATGTGTTCAAAGAAAAACGAGGAAAGCCGTGACGTTGTACAGTCGGCGTTATTTGATTGGCGACATGAGCTCATAGCATGCACTGTACTCCGACAGCATAGGCATCCTTCTCCCTCCTCCTCTGACGTGCACACCTTTTATCTTCATGTTTTGCTTTTTTACACTCGCGGTCGACTGTAGCGCCGCCTGCATTGGTCCAAGATAGCAGGCGGCATTCTTCAAAGGATGGTGCTACTTTTCCGTATAAAGGGGCTTTAGCGTCGAAAGGCTCGCGCTGCCCCCCGTGTCCAATATCACAGCCTCCTGTATACTGGCGAAGGCTGGCAGACCGCGACGAGAGGCGGCCGCCGAAATGGAAAAGGTCCTACGGCAGACGACGGATGAGAGGAGAGCCACGTGAATGGCACCCCGCTGCGGCGAGACGCCGGAACACACTTCTCCCGAGCGAACAAGTGTGTTTCGGGTCCTCGCCGCTGCGAAAGCTGTGCGCTGACGTCAAAGGTTCCCCGAGAAATGGCTCTGTGATGCTCTGTGCTAGCAGATCCTCGCGCTCCAACTCTGCGACCGGGCACTCTATGGCTCCGTCGCCGAACTGCCAGGCTTTGTAAGAATAGAGGAGGCTATGCTAAAACAGACCTCCGCGCTGCTTCGTTTCTTTTTTTTTTTTTTAAGGCGGGGGGGGGGGGGGGGGGGCGGGGCGTATTTGTTAGGTTTTGGGAGAGCTGTGATTTGAACTATAGGAACGGAATGCGAAGTTGAGGTCGGCCCTCTTTTGAACTATTTGACAAATTGAGGGGTTTTACCCTCTGAACTGTAATAGTGGTTGCGCGGGGGCCGTGCAGACGCAGAAAAAGGTCAGATCGGGTGTTTCTGCTCGTATCGTCCGCGGGGTACACAACTGTACAGGCACGGGTTGCTGCGACCACATGCTTCCCTGCTGTTAATAACATGTTTTTGTTTGTGTTCAAAGGTGGCCTCTGCAAAGAAGAACCCATCGCCGGCCCCAAAAGTCGTCAATAAGGTATGTCAATCCCTGGAGTTCTTATTTTTTATTGTTATTTTTTTACTACAAATATTCCTTGCCTAAGAAACGTTTGCTTGCGGATGTGACTTCCCACTCAAGAATTTTAACGCGAGAACCAGAACGAACACCCGTCCAGGGTGGAGAGACCAAAAAAAAAGTTAGAACTATGGGGCGGGAGATCAAACCGGGATTTTACGGTATACTCGGTGTTTGTGTTCGCAAAACGAGAGCACCGCAGATTCATATCTTTGTGGTAAGCTACACGCGCACCTATACGAGGTGTGATCAAAGGAGTTCCGGGACTGATTTTGTACCGTAAAAAGAGAGGGCAGCACGACTCGTTATACCATAGGGCGTCGCTCTGTGAGCATTTGGATCTGCACTACACCAGTTTGTTTGACCACGTGCACGGGCACAATGGCGATTTCACCATACACTGCAAACCAGAGCGACAGCGAACATCAGTTGTGCGTCAAACTCGGCAAATATAAAACAGAGACCTTTGAAACGATTCAGCAGGCTCGTGTCAAAAGCGGCAAATTTTGCGACGTGTTTTAAGGGGCACTCGCGCTTCAGGAGCGGCAGAACGTCGCCGGAAGGCGAAGAGCGGTGGAGCGACCTTATTCGACCTCTCCTTGACTTCAGTGACGTTCCGCCATTCTTGAGGCGCCAGTGTCGCTGAAAACACCTCGCACACCTCATTGCTTTTTGGCATAAACCTTCTAAATCAATTCAGAGGTCTCTGTTTTTTATTTGCCGAGTTTGACGTAAATTTGATGTTCGTTTTCGCTTCGGTTCGCAGTCTTTCGAGAGACTATACCATTATGCTCGTTTATGTGGTTACAAAAAACTCGTGTAGCGCAGCTCCAAATGTTCACAGAGTGACGCCCTTTGGTACAACGAGGCACTACGGTCCTTTCCTTCGACTGCTGCGCGCGAATTACTGTGCTGCCCTCTCTTTTTACGCGATAAAATCAGTCCCGGAACGTTTTGTTCACACCTCGTAGATCATTTCAATAATCGCCTTCTACCAATACCCCCAGAAGACAAGCATCAATGTCTGTTAACACAGAATGTGTTTTACCAGGCGAATTACTTGAAAAACCCGATACGTGTCGAGCCAAATATAAAGTATATAAGCCCAAGGGGCCCATTTGCTTACCTTGACGTCAGGCTGTCAAGTGACATCATGACGCCACGTTACATCCTTACATCACGTGACATCACGACGTCATGTGCCACCATGATAAAATGTTACAGGATGACGTTAAGCGACACCCCGACGTGATATGACGCCGTGACGTTACGTGACATCGTGACGACACGGAACATCTGTCACATAACATCACGTGACATCATGTGACACCGTGAAGTCACCTGCCATCGTGACGTTAACCTGACACACTGACGTAATGAGAATCAGTGACGTCACGTGATGCCATGCAGTGACGTCAGAGTCATGTGACCTCATGACGTCAACGCGACGTCTCACATACGCATAGCTTGTGCCCCGTTCATTCTTAACCCAGTCTCTGTCAGCATGTTAAGCCAGTGTAAATTATTATTATTATTATTATTATTATTATTATTATTATTATTATTATTATTATTATTATTATTATTATTAGCAATATTATTATTATTAAGAATAATAATAAGATGTAGAAGAAGTGTCATGGTTCGGAAGTCCGTTTTACCACTGAAATATTTGCCTCGGCTCTCTATGGCTTCGTCGAGTTGAGGTTCCTGGCGACATTCTTCCATGGACACAAGGTGGGGGAAATCGACTCGGGCGACTACTCAGATGACTGCAAGATCACCGCTATTTTTCCGATGGTCGGTCTCATCCTGGCGAAACCACTTGCGGGCTAAAGCACATACGAACTCCTTTTCTATCGAACTCCTTTTCAACCAGACTTCTACGCATCATCATCGGCGCCTTCGTCAGTATGTGTTATGGATCCTTTATGTATAGTTGCATGCCTTAAAGTTTCTTCCGGTGAGCTTGTACTTTCATAATCCGGCCTTTGCATCTTCTTCCTCCTTGCTGTCTCTTGTTGCCCGGGTCTTCCGGTCTTCATTATGCCCCCACATCCTGCCTAGACGGCTCGTGTTGTGTGTGTGTGCCGACGGATGGTAGGTGTATGAAGTGAATGGAGTGCCATAGTTCGCTTTGCTTGGGTCAATGTGCCGGGATTGCCGAGGCTACCTTCACGACGATGGGGGCATCTAAACTAGAAAAGTGGCGCTGCAAGACCTGTAGCAGCAGAGAGAACCACAGAGGCGCTGGAAACGTGGAGGCTACATCTCAGGATGAACCTCACTTTTTCTCCGCGCAGTTACCATTAGTTCACGAAAAGCTAGACGTGCTGCTGTCGTTAAAGCAGAGCGTTGACTCCCTTCTCACGCTTCCAGCGAGGGGCGGTGCCTTGTAGGCCTTAAAATCCACAGTTTAGTTGCTGCGGACAACCGTCCACGAGGTCCAGGAGTCCGTAGTCTTCCTGAGTGCTCCGTATGACTCGATTAAAACTGAAATCACTGAGCAAAAAAAAAGTAACCAAGGACTTTAGAGCGGAAGTCGAGTCACTCCCAAACACAGTGAAGGTCCAGGCAAATGCTATTCACTTGCTTCAGACAGAACTGAATGAGGCTGAGCAACAACGTCATTTACCTAATATGGAAATTCAAGGCATGCCTTCACGTCAAAGGAAAACGTGAACATGGTTTTCTATGACATAGCCTCTAACATCGGCCTGTCGCAGTTTTCGCCATCGGATGTTCTTTCCGTCCACCGTCTAGCCCCTGAAGAAGGCTGACAAACCAAATACTGCTCCATTAATACTGGTCAGGTTTGCATCGGTTGCCCTCAATGAGCAATGGACGAGTTGCCGTGGGAGACTGGAAGAACTCAACAACGTCGGCAATCAGCCCAAGCTATTCTTTAATGACAACCTCACTCGCTCCAACCGTGAGCTTTTCTGGTATATCTGGATACAACATGCACACATCTAGTCAAGAAAAAGCAAAGGCTCACCTCTCCTAGGGATTAACTCTGTGGGAGATATTGCTAAATTGTTTAAGTTATGAGAGCCACTTTTTCACAGTGTAATCATTTTTCAGCTTTTCAAACATTGTTAGATAAACCGAAAGGTGCGACTTTCACGTGTTTGCATATATTATCAGGAGCCTTCGAAAATAGTGGGATCCTTTCTCATAATGGTTTGTAATATGGTGTTTCATGTAGATGCAGTTATACTCACGAAAATTGATGTCTTTGAATGTTTTGCCAATTCACTCCCGAAGAAAAACAACAACTTTTCTTTCATGCGTTCAAATCTTAGTGGCGGAGTCATTGCGATTTTCAGTATATCAAATGTGGCAAGTTTCTCCCCTTACTATACATTTTTCTCACGTCGAAAATCTAGCCATCAAACTTGACACTTACACCTTCTCACTTTCTCTGTTATGTTATGTTCATTCATTCTGCAAAGGGACAATTTTTGAAATCACAATTTGAAGAATTCAGGTTAAATTCAGCCAAAACGTGGTCACTTATTAATCAATTCCGAGGCACTGGCTCTAGAAATTTTATTGACCAAACTCTCGAACCAAATTTTGGGCCACTTACCTCAACAGCAGACGACTTTAACAACTTTTTTTGCTAAATACTCTGGCGTGCCAAGGACCACTGTTGTTAACTCATGCACACTTAATAATGCATTTTTACGTCAGCTTTCCTTCCTTGTTTAGACGACGAAGATCTGCACTTTGTTTTATTTAGTTTCAAACCTAGCAAATCTACCGGTATTCATAATATTCAAGCGTATGATCTTCAGATAAATTTCACATCTATTAAGAGTGCACTGGTGAACGGCCAATGTTTGGCCGATGTTCGCGGGTGTCCACTGAATTAGCGTTTTGCACTAGGAAAACAAATCCTACATCAGAGGAAAGATAATGTTGTACAGTACAAGATGATATATAACACATAATTTTAGCAAGCTTGAACACGCCACAATCGCATTTCGAAAACGTGCGGAAAGCGTCATATGTCATGGCCGCCGTGGGACCGCAGCCTTAAGCCTGCTATTGTGCGGTCGCTTTTCAAAGGAGGAGAGCGATCCAATGTTGCAAATTATCGCCCTATTTCGATTCTGCCGATTTTAGGGCAAATTCTTCAGAAACACCTCTTTCTGACGATGATCACTTTTTTTAGAGAAGAACGAAAACTTTTCATTTACCCAGTACGGATTCATTAGTGGGAATGCCACGCAACCGGTCCTTGATGATTTTTCTGATTACACTTATTCAACATTCGAAAGTAATATGTTTGCATGTATTCTTTTTCTTGATGTGTCCAAGGCTTTCGACACTGTCAGCCATCAGTTGCTCCTAACCAAAGTATATCACCTCGATTTTCGCGGTCCATCTTACTCTTTCCTGGAAAACTTTTATCTAAAAGGTCCCAGTTTGTCCTAATTGGAAGCTTTAAAAGTTCTCGGCTTCCTCTAGTGGCGGGGGTGCCTCAGGGTTCTATTTTTTCTCCTCTACTTTTCATTATTTTTTTTGTGAACGACATGGCTCAGGTTATCAACGGGTGTAAACTTTAACAATATGACGATGATTCTCTTCTTGTCTCACGTCATGTTAAATTTTCTGATTCACTCCACACACTCGAAACAAACACCCCTCATATTATGGATTGGTTCGCCGAAAACCTCCTAGACATAAATAGCTCTAAAACAAAGCTGGTCTGTTTTCATAAACCTCTTAAAGCACACCAGGCTCAAGTAAAGTTTATTCTTCACCCTTCCAGTTGTGCTCAATGCACCTGTCTATTCATCGAGTCCGTCGATCACGTGAAATACTTAGGTGCACATTTGGAGTTTGATGTCATGGAACACACACATGTCATATATTTGTAGCAAATTACGAACTGTGTCTTGTATGCTTTATAACACTAAAGTTTTTATGCCGTTCGGTGTCTGAATAATAATCGTCCATGCACTTGCTCACAATGTCCTTCGATACGGTGTTACGGTGTTTGGCAACTGTTCGGGTCGCTGGCTGTCCAAATTTGATTCTTTTTTTAAAGTAATCCTGACAAGCTTTGCATATAATCCTACTTTCTCCAGCAACGTTGATATTTTTCGAAGTCTTCAATTACCTAATATGCGTTCTATTTTTATTCAAGCGGTAGTACTCCGTAATTTCTGCAAAAATGAATTAAAAAAAAAACCATTTCACTCCCCCTGAATACTTCGTTGCGTTCCTCGTTTTGTAGTGCCAATTTGTTCGACGAGGTACAGTAAATGCACTCGGGATTACTACGTTCCTTGTTTGTTCAACGCCTTCCCTGACACTTTCATTGACTCATTGACATTACATCACTGAAACAACTGAAGAAGGAACTCAAATGTACTAACTTTGATTTCATCTAGCAAATCTTTGCTGTAGCTGCATGCTTCGAACTTGAACTGTAATTAGTTAGGTTAATTTTAACTTAGTTCTGCCTTTCCTTTTCCTCCTACTTCGTATTGACGATAACGTTTTTGTTTTGTGTCTTTATGGGCGTCATCACACAAGCTTGCTTTGATATGCCCTTATATACTATTTGAATTCCAATGTGTGCGAAAATAAATTATTATTATTATTATTGGCTTACAGCGGATGTTTTTTTCAGCCATTAAAAATATATATATATCTTGTGGGCGCGATCGACACCCAAAAAATAAAGAGTTAAAAGTAAAATATTAAAGTACTGTAAACGAATTATTTTTCGCGATCTCAATATTTCGCGAGTTAGGCTGAAGCTGAAGTTTTGTAATAATTTGCTGGTTCTAATTTTCGCGACGCGGTGGGATCTCAATATAGATTCCAATGTGTAAACATTTGCCGGAATTGTTCGCGGGACCTATTTTTCACGAATTGTAGACGATTCGTGAAATTCGCGAAAATTAGGTCCTCGTGAAAATTAGGTCGTTTACAGTAAACGAAGTTACGTCAATTCACTTGTTCGGTGTAATAAGTGTCAACACATCCAGGAATCATTTTATAAATCACGTTTTGATATGTCAAAAACACGGGCTCTAATACATGATGTGAAGGGATGTGCTTCCAAGCTCATCCTTTCGGCACTCGAAATCAAGTGCCGAAAGCTTCAGTAGACTTTTGCTTCGGTCTCGGGCATTTCACGTGATGAGAGCATCATTCCCACTTATCTTGAACATCTTTGTGAGCACTCAGCGTTTTTACCCGATATAACTCTCAAAGGTCTTCGTATATTGCTACTCAGTTTCAAGCTGAACAATAAGGCGCCAGCGGCGGATGACATCCATTTGTGCCACTTCCCCTATAAAAAGGGTTAACGCCATTTGAAGTACGTATTATCGCCATGTGGCGATTGGTGTCTATAAGCAGTTGACCAACTGGCTGCAGATGGTAATCGTCGTTTAGTCGTCATTCGATCAACCTTTGTAGCTTTTCGCCACCGTCAACTTTTCGTCACTCTAGAGGCCATAGTCAGTGTGTCGCTTTCCTGGTGCCGTACTAACGTCAATCGGCTATTGGAGGAGATAAAAAGACTATAAATTTCGTAGCCTTTTGATCGCTTCCAATAGCCAATTGACGTCAGTATGGCACCAGGATAGCTATACACTGGCCAAAGCCTATTGAATGCCGAAAAGTTGACGGTGGCGAAAAAGCTACGGAGGTCGATCGGATGACGTCTAAACGATTATTGCCATCTATAGCCAGTTGATCAACTGCTTCTAGACACCAATCGCATTTGTCGTTAATACATACTTCAAATGGCGTTAACCATTCTTATAAAGGTTACGTCGAAATTTCGCTACTATGAGTATAGCATTGCTTCATTTATTCAATGAAATTATATGAACAGGGGGTAATTCCCGATGGCCTGAAAAGCGCTATAATCAGACCACTCTACAAAGGGGGAAAGGGTAATTATAGTTGAAATTTATACGCCGATTTCCATTCTCCCAAGCTTAGCACTGATTCTGGAAAAATACATCCTAAGAACAATGACGTCCTTCCTTGATATTTGTGATCTTTTGTCTTCGTTTCGGTATGGCTCCGATTGTTTACTTGAATGACTTGTAGACGCGTTGAATTTCTCTTCGGAGAACAACAAATTTGCATGCGCACTGTTCTTAGATGTGGCAATAGCGTTTGACTCTTATCTCTCATAAAATATAGTTGACGAAAATATTCGAGGCCCCTTTTTCCGGTTAATTTAAAGTATTTTTATCAAATCGTGCGCAACAAGTTTCCATTTGTAATACCCAAAGTACGGCAGGGAATTTGAAGGCCGGAGTTTCCTCGGGGTTCTGTGTAGTCGTCACTTTTATTTAATCTGTATGTAAATGATATGACGAAAATATGTTCTAGATGTGACTTATATCAGTAGTCTGATGATACCCTATTAGTGCTACATCACATAAACTTGTACAGTGCAATAATTTCTTTGCAGTCTACTGCTACCCATGTAATAAATCGGTTTGATGCCAATCTCATCAAAAAAACACGAAGAAAACAAAGCTTGTATGTTTCAGTAATCTTTTGAAACATAAATGCCTGAATATTACATTTTTACTTCATTCGTCGAATTGTGTTGATAGTTGTTCCACATCCATTGAGTATGTTAATGTAATCAAATACTAAGGTATACTTTCTAATAGTGATCTAGCTTGGAATTCCCACCTTACATACATTGCTAAACAACTGCGTAGTGCATCCTGCCTTTTGTATTCCACGAAAACGTTTCCGCCTCTCTCAGTACGAAGAATGGTTGCCAATGCATTGGCATATATTGTGTACCGCGTTATGGAATCACTGTACACGCACATTGTTCTCAAATGTGGCAAACTAGAATTGACAATATACTAAAAAGAATTTTACGTGGAGTTGCGTACACCACCGATAATGCATCAAACGAGGGTTTTTCTACATTTTTTGAAATATGTATGATAACGAAACACTATTGTGTTAGCTTTTTTAAAACCGATTGCATGGTTCAGCGCTCGCTAAAAAACGGCGAGAGTTTTTTATTACCTCGAGTGTATATCAAATATTAAAAAAAAAGAATGCGGCCCCTCAATGTTCCTGGCATTTTTAATATACTACCGGAGTCGTTTCCTGGGCTGGACTCCAAACGGCAGCTGAAAGAAAGCTTGCAAACATTGCTCTAAACATCTTTGCTTTATGAACTCTTACTGACCTACTTCTGCTATGAATGTTTGTTCGGTATATATTTTTGCATCTGACGTGTGTCGTGCCTACAGCGGTTACAGCAAGTTTTTTACTATGCTAAGTTGTGCTGTGCCTACTAGTACTTTCTGTCAGCAACACAAACGCTTCCGCAATTAAATTTGACTATAGTACCGTTTGTAAAATTGTAGTCTTTTTTACATCCTCTGTCTTGATGCTTTTCGTGTACTTGTGTTGTTGTTTTTTTTTTTTGTTTTTTTTTTCTCTGGTGCGTTGTGTGGGGTTCGCACGTTTCTCTTGTGTAATTTAGATATTTTGTGCGGCTTCTTCATTTTCCAAACCTACTGTTCATTGTGAATGTCATCACTATCTGTCATCATATTGTGCTAATTACTTAATGCAATGGCGGGGTACAAGTCCCACAAGGCATTAGAGGCTTTCACAGAACCGTAAACCTCTTCGACTCCTAACAGGTATCAATAAATCATCAACAGAAGCAGCAGCATTATCATCATCACCATCACTTTTTTTTTTTTTTTTTGCAGTTGAGGAAGCGAGGAGTAGACGTGGACGACATGGCGGAATTCATCAAAGCGGTAAGATAACTATTCTAGAAAAATACACGTGCCAAAATAATTTGAGCAGATGCATTCTAGTGGCATAAATATTTTTTTTTCTTTAGAATTAAAATAAGAAATTATTTTGATAAAACAGCTTTCCGCTGGTTAAAAACATATGCAACGGTTGCGTTCCCGGCTAAAACTACAGAAACAACTATAACACTACAATCGTGACTCGTGATTGCTTCGCGAAGTTATCCCATACATCGTTTGCCACGCAGCATACGGCGAACACTTGCCCCGGTGACTTTGTCGTTGTTTTCGTTTCGGTTGCTGCGAACCAGCCTCCGTGGTTATTTCTTCGTGTTGGTGGCAATAATTTGCACATACATTGAAGGGGCGGTCACCTATCCTTAATTATATTTATTTATTTATTTAGTAACACTATTAATCATTCAAGATCCAAACAGGTGTGGGGATACGTACATAAGACACACAAAAGCATCTACTGTACATCTATCTTTCATCGGGTTAAAAGTTGTATCACAATGACCGTTAAAAAGTATACAAGTGCAGGGGATCAACGAGCTCGCCAGGCGCGCATGGTGGTAACAGTGCGCATTTAATGGGGTGAAGTGAGGCTCCCCACAAACGACTTGACAGACTCTTGTAGCTTGTTCCACTCCTCTATTGCATGCGGAAATAAAGAGCACTTAAATACATTATTGTTACTTTGATAAGGTCCAACTGCCTTGTCGTGATTTGTTCTCCTAGACGGATGAAAGGAAGATTGCTTTCTGTAACCTTGAATCCCAACGGGTTATTATATGATTAAATTAAAAAAAAAACTATATAAAACATTTCTCATGCATCAAGCTTTTATTTCGCGATTTCACCCAACCCAAGTAAGTGCGCAGATTTAACGTTGCAAACATTACTCCGACAGCGACTGAACGATTAGGCGGTCGCACTCATCGACATCGAGGTTAGGTTTAAGTGTATTTTATTTGCACGTTTAGTCCTGTGACGTCATACTCCAGGAGTGGCATATTCAACACTTTGGTCCCTTTACCTTGTCAGAAACTTATAATGGGAAATTCTGGATACTCGACTCGTTCGAGGAAGACGGAGGGGCACCACTACGACAGATGGCGTTAGCTTGACAGACAACAACTTGCTGCGTAAGAAGTCCTTCTATTCGGGCGGTGTGCCCAGCATGGCCAGTAATCTGTCGTATTGGGTTAAAAGGTAAAGCAAAACAAATATTCCTCCACTGAATACAAGCACTCCAAAGTCTCCAGGTTATTGATGGAGATGAATGGATACATACTGACGAACCCTTTAAATCGGGTGGGTTCTTGCGCCACCTAGTGAGTATCACCGGATCTGGTAGCGCCATCTCTTGTCCTGACGTCCGGAGCAAAGTCTTGTCTCCTCCAGAGCCTTTTGATTTTCATTTTTATTTATACACTGCTAAGTTCCTTTTGGAGTGGCAGAAGGAGCTACAAACTAGTTCATGCGCAAGAACTTATTACATAGACGAAGTACATGTTAGGAACTCAAGAAGAATACGCTTGGAAATGCAAAAATAAAAGCAAAACAGTACAATAAAAACGCAAAAATAATAACTTTTCATGAACAACTCTCCAGTACACTTAAAAATATCTCAGCTGATAAAGAATTAACATGCACTTAGAGTAAGGCTATTCCACTCTTCAGTACTTCGTGGGGAAAAAATACAATTTGTAAGAATTAAAATGACAAAGCTACAGGACCCACACCCAGTTTACGCGCACAACCACTCGGGGAGTTAAATACCTTGACGTGTGAATGTTAAAATCACCTCTTAGCAAGGAGTATAAGTATTTGAGCCTTTGCTCTGCGACGCCAAGTGGATAAAAACTCAATCTGAGCCTTCCCATAGAGTGGCGTAACTGATTCGTTTCTTTTATACTGGTTCTATATGAATCGTAAAGCGAATCGTTGCACTTTTTTTCTAATTTGTCAATATTTAATACCGTATAAGGGTCCCAAACCTGAGAGTCATATTAAAAGACAGGCTTAACGAGGGTTTTGTATGTAATGAATTTTCAAACGAGGAGTGTTTTAGATTGCGCTTTAAGTACCAAAGTTTACCGTATGCTTTACGAACAACAAAGTCAACATGAATTTCACTTCGAATCAGCCCAAAAGATCACACGTAAATATTTGTACGTAGAGACACTTTACAAAGGGTTGTTATTACTATGATAGGAGAAACTTGGCGGCGAAATTTTCCTAGAGAATGTCATTTGCACACACTTTCCAACATTGAGGGGCAATTGCCAAGTCATGCACCACTTAGACAGCCTTTCCAGAGCGAGGTTAAGTAATCATTGATCGATAATGTTTTTAACTTCGCTAACGAAGATGCAATCGTCGGTATAAAAGCGCATGTCAACGCCAACACACTTTTCAACGTTATTAATAAAGATGAGAAATAAAAGTGGTCCCAAGACGTGGGGGACACCTGACAAAAAATCTGCTGGATCAGAAAAAGCTCCACCCAGCGAGACGACAAAACGACGAGCAGTTAAGTAGTCTTCAAGCCAAGAGGTAACCTTTGGGTCGTTTAGGATGCTCGCAAGTTTTAACGGAAGTTTCGGACGAGACATCCGATCGAACGCTTTCGAGGATGTCGAACAGGGGCGAGTTGACGGTATACGACGATACCGTCAACTCGCCCCTGTTGGTCCAGTATCTTAGCATTATCATGTGTCGTTTCTATCAGTTGCGTAGTAGTTGAAAGGCCGCGCCAAAAACCATGTTGGCCACGGCAAAAAAAAAAAAAAAAGTTATCAGTTTTAAGAAAAAGGGACATGTGCTTAAACACAATGCTCTAAAGTTTTTTTGCATATGACGAGAGTCGCGGTGTTCACGCAGGGCTACCAGCATTCACCCGTAATGAAGTACTTGATCTGACTTCCCATTCCATCATCCTCTGTTTTTCTGGCAGAGCGCCTCGACAGCGCGTGACTCGAAAGCGCGCAAGTCCACGTAATTTCGCAAACGATGTTCATCACGCGCAAAATCAAGACTATCTGGATTTCACAACAGTCGTATACCTCAGGTATTCATTCAGCTCAAGAACGCATCGTAAAACCATTATCCTAGCAAACAGAAAACAAAAACAGAGCTGTATTCAAACACTTCACAAGGAAAATACACCTCACTCTGTGAAAATTCAATGACCATGGCGCAGATAGGTTTTGCGTAGTTGGAACGGCCGTGCGCACCGCATTCTCGGTGCATTTTTCTTTGAATGGGCCCTTTTCAATAGTTCATCGAGCAACATTGGCGGTCTCGCGATTGCTTGGACACGAAGCGCGTGATTGGATCCGAGTCCTCGTATCCAATCACTTTTCTATAGCACCCGTCGAGACAGCCGTCTCTGTTATCTCGGCGAACCCGGTGTCTCGGTACGCCGGCGATAACCCTCTTCTTCCGAACACGGACAGCGCGATGCGCCTGTTTTCGCTAGGACGGGAGACGCCCACACCGCCAGGGGAGGATTTGGCACTGTAGGCGAGCTGTCTAATAAAAATGAGCGCAGTGGAATTTATTTTCCTTTATGAAACACACGCTGTAACTAAGTTTTTGTGTCATATATCCTGCAGTAAAACATTAATGTAATGTAACTTTTGAGAACAAGAAGCTAACGAATGCATCTTTTCAAGCAGTAGCAATTCGGGTATACTATAGCAACCAGCAATCCAGCAATCCAACGAATGATACAGTTGTTTTGTCCAACATTCTCTTGTCCCCCTCTGTTTCTCTCTTATGATGCGATCATTTTGCGAGTGTCTGTAGGGTTTGATTTCCGTCATAAAGTATCTTTGTTTATAGTAAAAAAAACGGCTTCAGAAACCTCGGGCAGGGAGGTGCCGATCGTCTTCTTGTCGCACAGCAGCCGCCATCTTGAATCGTGGAACTTCCGGTATGCGGGAAAACACACCAACATCGTTTTGTTCTCGCCACACCACAGGGAGAAGCTCAGGTTTTAACGTCCGGCTGTCTATTCTTCTTCATTTCACTTTTCTATGTTCTTCGACGGCCCTAACCAGGCTTTATTTCTGTTGCAGTTGAAGTTCTGCGATCCTAAAAAAACCAGTGTTGCCGACAAGAAAAAAGATGTAAGACACACCTTTGTTTTCTATTTCTTTTTTTACGAAAGTGTTACTGTTTCACCCCAACGCTATCGAGAAGCCAGTACCGACTATACACCAAATCAATCCTTCGACGTCATGCCGCTGTGGTGGCGCTGCTGTCGACACTGCGCATGCGCATACGCCTCATAGCAAAAAAAAAAATGTAATACTAAAAGATGCTCACTCCTTTTTCCTTTTTTTTTACTTTTTTTCAGATGGAAAAGCTTCGCGACACCCTGGCAGATGCCTGGACGTACCTTAAATACGTAAGTGTGTATCGTCTTATGTGTTTGGAGTACGCCGCGACAGACACACCTTACGCTAATAGTCCACTCTAATTGTGCTAGAATTGTCAACCGTTGAGGCGGTTTGCACAGGGTGTTTTGGCTAACTTGTGAATAAAAAAAATTAAAAAATTAAAAAGTTGGAGTACGCCGCACTTGTCGAATTGTACGCAGTATATTGTTCTCAGTCCTAATTAGGGAAGTCGAGATATACTTTATCGATGCGACAAACGAGCTAATTAACGCGGGCTAGTTGGCTTACTTTATAAATAATAGTTTGTGTACCAACATTCGAATACAAAGTTGCAGAATGTGCTTAGAAACATCGCGTCGTGTCGTTTCCATCAAGCTTCGCGGGTCTAATTTTTTCGAGCTTTAACGAAAGTGCGCCAGACTTAGAAAAATCCCACGTGACTAGCCATTAGCGAACTGCGATGTAAGTGTAATTAGTCGCGCGGACTTTTTCTTTTAATCTCGCACGCTTTTGTTAAAGCTCGAAAAAAGAAAAAAAACACGAAGGATATATAGCTTGACGAAAACGACACGATGGGGTGTTTTCAATCACGCTCTACGACGTTTATATTTGAGACTTCGCGTAAAAATTAATATTTAACGAATTGGTAATTAATCTGCGTTAATTAGCCAGTTTAAAACATCGCAAAAAATATAAGGTGTCTGAAACGCCGAGCTTCGATCTAAAATGGTCCGTAAGAGGCGACGCCTGCACGTAGCAATTAAAACTTTTCGTCAAAGGTGTATTTCACATGGGGGTTTTACCTTGCAAAATTACAAAGCGTGACTCTCTCTATGAAAAAACAGGGGCAAAAAGCTTGCCAGAGTCAAAAGCGGACTGCGACGCAGACGACCAAGTCGAGTGGCGGTGCGGGTTTGGCGCAAGTGTTGATAATTGGCGCCACCTCCTTGTTCCGGCTTACTTAAAAAAAAAAAAAAAAAATCGAGGCTCTTCGCAACGACACCCGACAGATTTCGTCTGCGTGTCGTCTGCTTTCTTTCGCTGGTCGTTATGCAACCGCCTTTTCTTTTTTATTAATGCGTTAGCATTAGTACCCACATGACAAGGAAAAGCTGACGGCGTCTGTCTGTGGACAAAATAGTGGAAAGGGAAGCGCGCCATGTGGAGAAAGAGAGAGAGAGTACTGAAGGACAAAGGCGAGAGGGAGGTGACGTCACAAGGCGGAAGCCAATGCGCGCGCGTATGCTGGGGCGAGTCTGAAGTTGCAGGTGTGCGGTGCGCCTATGCCTTGGATTGTGCTACAAAGTGAAGTGCGAACCAAGTACTAGCGCTGGTCTAAGTAGGCGGCAAAAGAAATTAAGGAAGCTTCATTGGTGGATCCTTAGGAAACGCGTTAGCATGACGCTTGGGAAACGCCGCAGACGTCCCCTTTTGGGAAACGCAAACACTCGCCCCGTAACGAAGCCAAACAGATGCAGCAAATAATAGAGGAAGCAAAAAAGAAAGTCAAAGCAGAAAAGTGAAGGGGTCAGCGTTGGCGTTCCCCAAGGGGCATGCTAACGCATTTCCTAAGAATCCGCCAATGGATCTTCCTTTCATTTTAATGCGAAAGCGTTAAAGGCCTGTTCACAGATGCAGCGGAGCGCTATACTTCGTTTCACCTTATGTACGAGCGAAGGCAAAGCTGGAAGCGCGAGCACGAAAGCTCCGTGCGTTCAGGCTTTGCTCGAGCGCGCGAGCTGGGGAGAAACGCAAAAAGTGCTGGTCTCGCGCTTCTAGCTTTGGCTTCGCTCGCAGATAAGGTGAAACGAAGTATACAAGCATAGCGCTGACCTCGCGCTAAGCGCGTGCTGACGGGAGCATTCACCAGCTTTGTATCGCACTGTCAAAACTGTAGTTGGCAGACGATAAGTAGCGGACGACACGTGAGAAGCGCTACATGAGCGCTTCGCTGCATGTGTGAACCGGCCTTAACTGTCCCATGGAGCGAACCGACGTCATCAGCTTTTGAAGCCGTGCCAAACGGCACCTTCTCCTGACCCAATGGAGCGAAGCTTGTCGTCTGTAGCAGAAATTTGATGGATAGGCTCCGATTGGCTGGCGCGCCTCATAGTTTCACAGAACGAGTCTCCTCTCTCGTGGCGTAGTTCTAAGGAACGCCACCAGAGAAGCCCTTTCCATGGCGGCGCGGAGCACGCAGCGACCCGGCCGCCGGTAAAGCCTGGTTCAGACAGTTGCGTTTGACTGCGTTTGACTGCGTTGCTGCAGCGAGAAACCAGGACATCCCTGCTGCTTATATCGCGTGCCAAGATGATTCTTTGGATTGGATTCCACACTTCATACGAAGCACAGGTGTGCCGGTGACTCGCTTTCGGTTCTCGCCGCAACGCAGTCAAACGCACTCAAACGCAAGTGTCTGAACTGGCCTTAAGAGGTGCGGGCCTGGCCGCAGAGCCTGCACGGACAAACTACGAAGATGCTGCACGGCCGAGCTCAGCGCGGCGCGGCCACTTCACGAGAGCGCGCGCTCGGCCGTCGGCCGCTACCTCGGCAGTAGTGAAAGTACAGTGTACTAGAATACGGGGTATTGCTTGGACCGGCACGACTCGACAATCGGAACTTGTGAGGCTGCGCGTGTGAACCATAAAGTCATTATAATGTACGCTAGAGGTTCAACTGGCGCTAGTGTCTATGCGACTTCCGGGAGGCAAATTGAAGCAGACAGCAACCAGTCTACTTTTGCGGTGCTCCTGTGCATTTCTATGGGAAAACGCTCGTGAATTTTGTCTCTTCGCCCGAAAATAACATGAATAGGTTTTGTTATTTCGGTTGAACCATAAAGTATGTACCTTTATTGATAATTTGAAAGTGTAATTGCTTTAGTTTCAGCATTTTTCTTTACCACTGAACGATGTTAAACTTCGCTATATTTCAGGCCCAAACCTCTGTGCTATGGTAGGTATGTAAAAATGAGCGACGATTCTTAGCAAAACAACGATCGAAAGGAATGTAGAGTATATTCAAGGTTCGCTAGCATTCCGGTGGCGCTTATATATTGCTAATATGCCCGTCCTGTCACTTTATAAAAATGACTCCGTCGTGCATCTTTACGATCGGTTAAAGAACATTCGAATGTAAAAAATAAAGTACGTGGGCTACGAAAGGTATGTCTTTTTATTATTTCCTATGTCAGGCAGTTTTTATCGGGCATCTGTTCTCTGGCTTCTCCCTATTTGAAAAGATTTGGAGCATGCGGGTGATACTTTGAACCCAGAACAAGCATTTTCGCACATATTCATGAGCAGAAAGAATAAAGCAGTATGCTTATTTAATAGAAATCGGACTATATTACGTGGCTTTCAATTTATTTTTATCCTCTGCGTGCACAAGAAGTTACTGATCCAGTGTTACTGCGTAGTTCTTGCCGTCTCTCTTGGTTTTCCAGATGTCCTTCGTTCATTTGGCACGTATATCCCCCATGCTAGAAAGCGCCGACACCGTGTTCGCGCTAACGGTGTCCGACAGTGCACATAAATACATATACGAAGCGATTTTAGCACCGTTTTTAATGCCGCGAGTTTAAAATAAAAACGCTGTAACTGACCAATTATTTCGTCTGCGTGACTGAGAAATGTTCCAATGTGCCTAGTACGTGCGAATTATTCGTGATATTTGCTCTTATAATCGAGCTCAGGGAGAAAATGCACTGGCTTTTTCCCATAGAAATGCATTACCGGAAGTCAATTCAGGACTGGTTGCTGTCTGCTTCAATTTGCAGCAGCACACTAGCGCCAGTTGAACCTCTAGCGTGCATTATAATAACTCTATGGTGTGAACAACAGTCGCGGCGCTGCAGTCGACAGGGCAGCAGAACCTCGCTGCAGTCTGCACGTGCCGCCACATGTGCGCGCGCACGAGGTGCACGCGCACAAGCACCACCATAACTACGTTACTGGAGCAAGCTCAGTTTCACAGCTCCGCCTGCGACGTGGGCTCAGTGGCGGTCACGAGAACTACCTGCGCTGCAGTCGAGTTACTTCCGGATCGCCTAGCCCGCCAAGTTTGAATAGCAATACTTGAGCTTGGGCGAGTTGGTGACTCATACTAACACTTCACAGCGCAAGGAAACAGACGCGCACAAAAATAAAATTAAAACACAAAAAAATTGCAGTGGCTTAGCTCGGCTATGTCAGGATATACGTAGCGTAAGCTTAGGTTCAGCTGGTTATTCTTAGCTTTCCTGGTTGTCTAGGATTAGCTTGATTATCATGCTTACTGCTGCTTCAATGACGCACACACGGTATACGCATTATGTGACTACATCAGGATCCGATGAGTTAAGCTTCTCCGCTCTTATTTATTGCGGAGGAGGCGCCGTGTAACCGAGCTTTCGGTTGCACGTCAAAAGATCCCCGGTGGTCCAAATGAATCCTCAGTCCTCCGCTGGGGTGTGCCAGATGCCCGTCGTTGGTTTGGCACGTAAAACCACCAAATTTGACTTTTTTTTTGCGCCAGCTGTGCGCCGTGTTGTTATGTATCAAGTAACCAAGCTGCCTCCCAGAACAACCGGACAGCGCGAGCCATAATCTCGAGCGGGTGCATGCGCGCGGTGCGTGCATCGGGGACTGCCCTAGGCGCCATACCAGTCCTGCCCGTGATCTGGATGAATATAACACGTGTGACGTCACTGCTCCTCGCGCATGCGCAGCACGGCTCTCCAGGAGCCACGCGAAACTGCTCAACCTCGGCCAGTGTAGCTTACGCTACAAAAGAACTTTCACACTGCGCTGACTCTCAGCTCTGTGGTGTATTACACTTCATCTTCATCATCTTTTTTTTTTTTTTTTTTTTGCTATTAGACACATTAAAGTAAAAAAATGAAGAAAATAAAAAGAAAAGGAAGCTCTCAACACGATGGTAGCAGACGACGCGCGAGACAGGGAGGTAAGATCCGACTGCAGCGCCGCTAGTTCTCGTGACCGCCACCTGGGCCACTCGCCTCCGCAGGCGAGAATAGGGAGCTGCGAAACTGAGCTTGCTCCGGTAACGTCACCATACTGACCAGGCACGTAGCCAGGATTTTGATTCGGAGAGGGGGGGGGGGGGCGCCTATGACAAAATGCTGTATGAAGAGGAAGCGGGAGAGGAGGCCCCAGCGAAATAGAAGATTTCGCGGGGGGGGGGGGGGGGGGCTCCATGGCCCCCCCCCCCCCCCCTGGCTGCGTGCCTGACACTGACCCTATATACTGCCGATGCGCCGGTGACACTTGTCGCGATCTACACCACACGCCTCGCATGAGCCGCTCCGGTCCCAACACTACACCGTATACTAGTGCACTGTAGTGAAACGTGACCATCCACGCCAATACGCCGCAGACGAACTGAGGGAGCAGAAGAACGACATTCATTTTGTTATTATTGTTTGCATTTTTTTTTTAAACCGAAGGTGCACTACAAAAATATTCTGTTCATTTTATTATGTCGATGGCAGTCTCGACATTTTTTAAAGAAAGCCGGAATAAGAATGTAGCGCCATCTATCAATCCGTGCGCCACTCGACTCGGTCGTCTGCGTCGCCGTCCGTCGTTTACCCTGGCAAGAGCTTTGGCTCAATACTTTTTACAGAAAGGAAGCTGCGCTTTGTAAATTAACGAGGTAAATTCCTCTTGTGAAATACACCTGTGACGAAAGGTTTAGATTGCTACGTTCAGGCGCCGATTTTTACGGACCATTTTAGATCGAGCCTCAGTTGTTCAGACACCCTATACGTTGACTTCCCGAATAGGATTGTGAACAGTACTGTGTTGGTTCGACACAAGTAGCGTTGAACCAATCCAATCACACGCTTGGTTCCCCAAAAATGGCGACCGTGCTAATGTTACTCGATGGACTTTTGAAAAGGGGTCTATTGCGATATACTTCGTTTCAGCTTCGGTCCAGACGCAGCCGATGCTACAAGCGCGAGCATGTGGCCCAGAACAGTGCTTGCACTGCACGAGCGCGCGTGCTTGGCAGGGATGCTGAAAGCCCGGAGCTCGCGCTTGTAGCTTTGGCTGCGTCTGGACCGAAGCTGAAAAGAAGTATAGCAGCGACCTGCTCCGTTTTAACGGTTTTAATGCTCGGTACTGCGCCTCGTAATCTAACCCAAACCATTCCCGATCCATGACGCAATACATTAATTATCTACGTTTCTTTGCGTTTTTTCATTGTCGTCGTTTAGGCGGAGAAAAAGCTGCCAGAGTACACCAAAACGCCTGAATACATACAAAAGGTAAGCAGATTTTAAAAAAATGAAACGACCAATAGCGACGTGTGCGACTTCAAAGCGTCGCTGTGGACGTTGTTCGCGATTGGCCAAACCCTGCGCGGAAAGCAAGTCGTCTGCTTCTTGCACAGGGGTTGCGGTGACGTCAGAACGACGTTAAGTTCTGATTGGCTTTGATTCTAGGGTAATGGGTATATCCAAAGCAAGCTGCCTTGAGATCTACCCCCTATCCTTCAATCAGTACCAATCAGAGCTCGGCACTCTGATGTCACCACAACCCCTGCAAAAGAAGCAGACGAACTTGCGTTCCGCTTAGTTTCCTGTGTATACTGAGAATGCCAGATGGCGTCTTTAGCACGACGCCTGCTCTCGGCACCGTAGGTTCGTTCGTTGGCGGCAGTTAGCGTCGCGACCGCTTGCGCCATCTCTTGTCTCCCGTGCGAAACGGCGCTGTATTGTTTGAAGACCGGTGGCTTCGCTGCGTTTCCATAGCAGCTAAGCCTTTTTATTTCTTTACTTTTTCCTCGGGTAAGTTCGCTCTTTGCAAATTTTACACAAAAAATGCACCATCTGTGGGCAATGCTGCACAAAGTCATAGCGCGATAGGTTAAGAAACCGAATTTTGCGGTCAATTTAAAGAGCCTGGCCGCTCCTTGGCACACCCAGTACATTTGTGTATAGTACACGTGACGCCAGGTCACGTGACATCAAACTTTTCAAACTTCATGTGTTGAATTAACATATCAATGGGTGCATCCTAGATTATCTTCATTTTATTTTATCAAGACGTACACGTTTCAAACGCCAAAAGCATTCTTTCTTCCTTCGACAACCAAATCTCGTAATAACTACGTGATAATTAGCATATAATGACATATAACTTGGCCTTTCCCTCTTTCTTCAGGTGGATAAGATGACTCGCAAGGCGGACAAAATCGTAGATATGCTAAGTGTAAGTTCCTACGTTCTTAGACTACGTGACATCTGAAACTAAACTAATGTTGCAAAAAGAAATAAAAAGTTTCTATATACCTTTTTTGAAATACTGCCCTCTGTTGGCAGCTCTGGAATCCCTGCACAATGGCGGACTAAACCGTCAGCGTCACGGCCAACGTTACTAAAACCCTCAGCTGGGAAACTCACCCTTGAAACCTGGGCCGCTGGCGTCCACCAATACCGAGCTAAATACGATAACAGCGCCACCCTTTAGCGACGAGTTGAAACTTGAAAGTTGCTTTACATAGCTACTGCGAGATGGCCCTGCGAGATGGCGCCACCGGCCCTTGCCCGACTCCGACGCGCAGCCGTGCAGCCGTGCAGTTCCCGGAGTGGACGCTGCGGGAGAAATGGCGGCGTTGCGATCGCCATTAGCTCGGTTCTCGAGTACGGATCAGAGCCACTTTTTTAAAGCAGGCTCTATGGCAGTTTCCCAACTGAGTGGTTCTAGTAACGTTGGTCACGGCACACTAGAAAATACACACCCACAGAAAAAGGTGATGAGCGCAGTGACGTTGCACTTTCGACGCTGTTCGATTGGCTCGTCGGCTCGTAATGCTGGCCGCGCTCCGACGTTCGCTATCTAATCGAATGACTTGCAAGTTCCTCGATGCAGTTCTTCCGCCATTTTGCAGCGGTTCAGACCTTCTAATAATCGCACGTGAATTTCAAAAGCGGTCTATCGATAGCTCATCCACTCACCGTTAGTATACTCAAGGTATACATATAATCCACACACCATTAGTACTCAAGGTGCATATTGCTGTCTGGGAGAGTACGAATAGGCCCAGGGGGGCTATGTTGCACGTTTTGGACTCCCAGGAGACTAGGGAGAAGGAAGTGACGACAACAACGCTCTTTGGATGTTGATTGGTGGAGTCGCTGATGACGGTACCTGCAGAAGAAAACAAAGATACGTTCATTCACACTACGTCACTTCCTTTTCCCTAGTCTCCTGGGAGTCCAAAACGTGCAGCATAGCCCCCCAGGCACCGTACACCGCATACCAACGTTACTAAAACACTCAGTTGGGAAACTGCCATAGAGACTGCTCTGAAAAAGTGTCCCCGATTTGTCCTCCAGCACCCAGCTAATGACGAACACAACGCCACCATTTCTCCCGCAGCGGCCGTTCGAGGAACTGCACGTTACTTCTATTTTGGCTTTAATCGGCCATTTCGGCGCCGAAACAGATACAGTGGAAGAGGTTACAGGGGCGCCACCCCCATCTCCCCAGCGGACGCGCCGCGCCTTGCTACCGATGTTAAAATGCACCTAGGTCGGGACGCGCTACCTGAAAGCACCGCTGAGGCATGGTTGTAAAAAAACGATATTAATTGTGCCGCAAAACCTTGCAAACTAAAGATTTTAAAAACATCACGCGCCCTTCATGTTGTACTAAACACCAATAAATTTCATACAAAAAGAGTCTTTTCTGTTTGTTTTTACGCAAAAGCAGGCTTTCTAAAAGCTCAAGGTGACCACAGTACAGACAACTGATAAAGAGTGGCGCTGTTGTCGCATTTAGCTCGGTCTCGGTGGACGCCAGCGGCCCAGGTTTCGACGGCGAGTTTCCCAACTGAGTGTTTTAGTAACGTTGCCGCATACCAAGCGAGGCGGCCATGTTTTGAAATGTGCCACGTCACCGGCTGGCAGGGAGGTAGGAAGTAGAGGAGGCGACATACCGGTTCAAGCCAGCCGAACGAGAAAATCCAAAGAGAAGCCAGGAAGTAGAGGTCGCGGTCTGTGGGAACGGACCCGAGAGTTACCAAAACAGCTCTTGGTGCCAAATCACCTCTCCTTTCCGTCCAATAGCGTATTTTGGTCTTGATCGTTTTTGGTCACCGTTGGTGGCGCGTCCCTCCAAATCGGAACTCTCCCCCCTCTGCCCCCCTGGCTTCACCTCTGGTGGTGTTATGTCACCTCCAGAAGCTTCCTACCCCCATGCCGGCTGGTTACGTCAGTGCTGTCATGGTTGCCTGGCCTCGAGATGCGAATTGAGCAAATTTTAACAAATGTAATCTTTTGTAATTATTACAGCCCTAATAATCCTAAAATCTTTTATGATTTCTATTTTGCGTAGTACATATGACGGTTTTATATTTAAAAAAATTCAAAACATTTTTTTTCATATTCGAATTACTAATTTTTTTAGAAACATTTAATGTAATTGACTAGAAAACCCAGAGAGTCAAAGAGTTCTTTGTTATAGGAATTTACCACGGAACATATTGACTGCGACGAATATTACGACGCTCATATATAGACTGTCCCAAGCTGACCTTTTTCTGTAAAACGGCCAGGAAAACTCGGCCCCTGTCACATGGAAAGCTCAAACTTTCAACGAATGTGCACTGAGCAGGTCAGTCTTCCCATGTGAATATTCAAAGCGTAGTTCTCTTTTCGATAAAAAAATTTAGCGAAAATATCACCGAAGTCCATGTTAAACGCATTAGCAAACGAGCGAGTTACCGACGCCATTAAGTTGTGGCGCCATCTTCCAATAGGCAAAACGGGCAGACAACGAAGTGCATCGTCTGCACGCGGCGCCTGTCCGGAGATGGCGCCACGAGTAAAAATCGTCGCTAACTTCGTCGTCTGCAAACGCGCCCACCCTTAAAAAAAAAAAAAAAATCGCTATCTCTTTTTTTTTTTTTTTTTTGCTGAAAGATAACTGCGTTGTGAATTTCGCGCGGTAAGACTGACCTGCTCAGTGCACTATCGGTGAAAGTATGGGCGTTTTCCATGCGCATGCGCCGATTTTCCGGCTGGTTTTACAGCGGAACGCCCACTTGGGACACACTAGGTTTTGTCCAGAGTCACTGAAAGTTTAAGAAACGCAGGGAGGGGCCGATCATGATCGGGCTTCTTGCTTCGTGATTGGTTCTTGGACGATCTGATCGGCTGATGTCGCAATCTCGTCGACTGTGAAGATATAGTGAAATGCTCTGGGCCCCGCCTTTCTTAATTGCTCTCAGTGACTACAGAAGCAGGATCCAATCGAGATCCTACATTTTATAATTATTCAGTTGTTTTATGCTTCGTTTTAAACAGGACCCGAAACGTAACTGGACGAGAGCGGAAATACGGCAAGTAGAACAAGATGTAAGTCGGCACACACACAAAAAAAAAAAAAAAGTATTTTGATGTGGGATTACAGAAAAGAAAAGAGAAAAAAAAACATGCCGCAGTGTTTTATGCATTAACGCGAGGGTGTGACGTCATGGCACTGCGGTGGCGTTGGTGTCGGCACGGCACGTGTGCAGACTCTTCCCCCCACGCAATTCTGGTTTCTGCGCACGGGCCATTCCCACACCGGACAAACGTGGGCTTGTTTGTAAATTACGTGCAGGCCTATAGGCCAAACCTGACAAAATCGTCACACGTGGAATAGGTTTTCAACACAGGATCTGTTTCATCAGTCGATTTTTTAGAGTTCTGTAACGTTTATTTGTCTGTAACGGCCTGGTGTAACAGCCGGCTGTAACGAAGAACCGACACCGAGAATTGGTACACCCATTAGGAGCCACATAAAAAAGACCTTGGCACCCGGCGGGATTTGAACGCCAACTGAGCTCCAGGGTCGGTGGTCAGAACGCGCAAAGACGAACTCTGGCGCGAAGACTTCGGTACCTAGAGTTCCTCTATATGCTCCCCCGTCGCTCCGCCGACGCTGCTTGCGCCCCGGCGTATGTTCCCCTGCTTTCGCCCTCCTTCGCCTCCTCTCCTGGTTTCCATGCGCGGCTGCGCGCGCGGCGCCGCTATTCGCCAAATTTAGTCACGTGAGGAGCAAAGCATCCAGGGTGTACAGGAAAGCCGGCGCTACGGCCACCCACCGAGGCTGAATGCGCAACTCTGCTACCGTAGACAGGAACTCTATCGGTACCCGTCATGTTGCGCCATCTCACGGCGTGTGTCAGAAATGAGAGCGAATCTTCGGTAGGCGCTGCCGTTCAGACGCGCTTCTTTTCTTCCCAGAAATGCTTATCACACGTTACGTGCTTACCAGTCTTTGTCAGCATTGTCAGGCTCGTATAATTTTGGGTTTACGTACCGAGACATACAGAACGACTCCCGACAAGAACGCCATTGCTTGTTGCTGTGGTCACATGATCGCTAAGCCAACCAATGGGAGTGAGGCGCCAAACGCGACGAAGCCCTCCGGCGGCGGTAACACAGCTGCAATGACCACCGAAGTTCGACATAGACCAACCAAACGATATCCGCTAAGTCTAGCGGGCGAGACGTCACCCGACACAATTAGCGTATGGTAGTCACGTGACTGGTGTTGATTCTCATTAAGTTTGTAGCTATGACAGACTGACTAAAGTGTAACTATTACTTTTGCATATCTTAACTTTGATATTGATTTTTTACATCAGAGCTGTTAAGGACTAGTTTCCCCAGGATTGTGTCCGGTACCAAACAAATGTCGACACAACACTCTCGTTACCGCCGTCGCTCATAGATGGCGGTAGCTGTCCAGAGTGTTGTGTTTGTTGGTTGTCTGCTTGCCGCCGTCGCCCATTGATCGCGGCAACCTTTCCAGCCTCGGCAACCAGACAACTGGTTGCAGCCGTCGCTCATAGATGGCGGCAACATTTCTTCGGAGGAAGAACAGCGGGAACGGAACGAGCGACGATGTGCGCAGCAGCGCGAATGGTTCCGCAACCGCCGCGAGGCCGCTATTGCCTAAAGTTCCACAGCGTCGAGCGCTTCAGAGATTCCCTTGCGAAAGAAGAGCACATCGCTCGCCTGGAAAGCCACCGCCGAGAACAGAAGCTACAGCTCCGCTGCTCTTCCTTCTTCACCAAAATAAAAAGATTGAAATTTTTTTTTTTTTTTTGCATGCATGTTGCAGATGTTTGTGTTCAAGGACGAGTTGAAGGACGTTGAGAATTATGTGGCCGAAGTGAGTACGTTTCGAAATTTCTAGAAGCGAAAAAATACCGTCGGGATACTGCTACCTCCAGTCTTTTCACATTCAAAATGTTAACTTTTTCAAGCGCATCCTTGAAGGGATTGCGCCAGCTTCTCGCTTTACGTAAAAAATAAATTACGGTAAACTATCCACGAACTGTCTCGTTACGTTGCCGATTAACTCTTAGGAGTGTGCATTTATTTTTTTAGTTGTTTATTTTACTCTCAGGGCGAAAGGCATTAGAGACGGGAGTTTTTTCGTTTGTTTTTATTATTATATATAAACAGGAGAAACGTGCAAATGTTTAAAACAATAGGAACAAAATATGCATTAGTTAAACAGTGAAAGCCAATTAACAATAGTTAAGCAAAAGAAAACACATCATTACTTAGCTCAGTACAAAAAAAAAAGAGAGTGGAATCGACAATTGATGCAAGGAATGTAGGGAGGTGATTCCAGTCATTTGATACTCTAGGAATGAATGATGCGTAAAATGTGCTGTAACGACAAAATGAGATGGCAACCATATGACGACGATCGAGATGTACAGAAACAAATGATGAAAGATTTATTAGCTGATTTCTGAGCGCAGAGTTATCGTGGAATATTTTGTGAAAGAGACGAAAGCTTGAGATTCTGCGAGATAATCCTGAACAGTATGTAGGGTACGGAGTATCCTATGTATTTTCACAGAGAAGAACGAAGTTCCTAGTATACGCGATCAATATTAGAGATAGTCATTACCGGAGATGAACATGGATGTTTTAGAAGCATTAATAAGCAGAAAGTCAGAGCGCAAACGAGCGGGTGGAGATTACTGGGCCTAATAAAACCTCAAGATGAAGAAAGCAAAGACGACGAGCGCACACACAAAGTATTTACTACCGCTGACAATGTGTTTCACTCGAAAAGTGTTTAAATAGGATAGCTGTACCAGTTATTGTCTAGCTGTATGAGTGCTGGTGTGGAAAGAGAGTGATTGTTTTCCTTCTTTCTTTTGTAATGTTCTGTCGCTTTGTGGCATTTTTTTTTAAATTTTATATTTAAGCACTTTTTTAAGTGTAATACATTTCAGTTCTTTAGAGACTTTGTGTGCGTATGTCGTTTTTTCTCGTTTTTTTTTTTTTTTTTTTTTGCTTCCTGCAGTTTTAAAGTTCTGTTATGTCTTAAAAGCACTTTTTGTAGTCTTGACTGCTAAAAACAGAATTGGTAACCGTTTATTTTATGTTAACTTTTCGTGTTGAATATATCTCTTAGAGATACACTTAGAATGCAACGAGTTCGTTATGTATATTCTTAAAAACCAATAAACTCCCGTCAAAATTGTACTCATTCGCTACCGCTCACCTTCAAGAATCAGAGCTAGCTTCGGACTTCACTGTTGCCAAGAGTTTGTTCGTTATTTCAAGTTTCGCGAATCGGACCAATGTCAAAATTCGTCAAAATCGGGGCTCACAAAACTAGTTTGGCCCGACATCTGCATTTTTATCTATGAGAATGACACACTTGCGTAGCGCCCTCGGATGAAACCAAACGCGGGTGTGTGAACCGGGACTTTAGCCTTTTTAATTAGCATTCTTTATGTATAGTGCTGCAAGAATTTTAGATAAACTCTCAGCCTTCTAGAAAACTCCTTACCCGTTACAGCGAGTACGCATTACAGTCTAAAGTTCACCGCCACCTACATACAATTAACCCTTTTCTATATTTAGTGTGGCAACTTTGATTACTATCGTCATCTCAGCGTATAACATATGTGCCAAAAGAATGGCGGCCTTCTTGAGGCTGATGAACAAGTTGAAGAAACTACCAAACGAAAAACACACAGTCACGTCTCGCTAATAGACAGTTTTAATGGACCGTAGGGTAAATCTCTGCCTCCGCAAAGAAATTGCGGGTCGAGAGTGCGCATGCGCGGACCGGTATAGAAGGGCTAGAACGGCTCTGGCAAATTGGATCAGAAAGATCGTGCGAGATGTTCACTCGGCAGCGTAACGCACAACTAAAATCGGTCCGAGCAGGTCGTCTTTAGCGTACGCTATACTATTGCGTGTTGCGTACGTAAGAGCCAGCAGCGCTATACTAAAACCGTCTAATATATGGACGTTCCCCAGAAAAATCGTTCATACCGTGAATCGTCCATAATAACGAATCAGCACGTGACAGCCCTTCCCAAACGTACGGAGGCGAGAGCGTAGGTGGCTTTCACGTAACCATGGCAGAGGACAGGAAGGAGGAACTCATACCCGAACCTTCTTTTTTTGTGTCTCAGACGTCGCTTTGTTCCCCCGAACCCTGATAATCAAAATTTGTATAAAAGCGGCAATTTTATTTCTCCCGCCCGTGCCTTCAACAGCACTGTGCGCACCTAGTGAGTCACGTGTCTTCCTCCGACGTGCTGATTGGCTCGCTTGAACCGTAGCTTTCTCCGTTTGCCAAGTTACAATAAAGCGAGAAATCAGTTTTAGGTCCCTCCCAGAGCTTATTCTCTCCCATTCCCCAAACGGTGACGATGTCTACAGTGAGGTGACTGACCTAGCTGCGTTAGAGTTCCTTCTGTTTTGCTCCCGGTTGTAGGTCATACATGTACGACCTCGAACAACAATAGACCGCAAGCAGTAATGGCCCGTTTTATGTAAAAGACAAAACAAAAACATAATTTGCTGCGCATCTCTTATCTTAACACCCACAACGAACGTCGCACCGTGGAAGCTGAAACAAAAAAAAATAAAGAAAGAATTATGAGGTGATCGAGGTAACCAACATTGACGTGCGAAAGTAACGGTGCCGATGAAATGCAGTTCCATGACCGGCATCAGTTTGTCAGAAGTAAAGTTGCTTTTTAAAAATCCAGAGGGCACTGCATTTTGACAAGTGCCTAGCGTTGCTACGAAAACGTTATTTTGTTGGCTCAGTTAAAAACGAAGATACCCGAGAAGTATCTATCGAAAGTTTTCGGAATTGCTGGGGCAATAGACTGAACTCCCCTGTTTCCATGTCCCGAAACAATAGACCAAACTCACTAAGCGTTCAGCGCACGCGTGACGCCGCCATAACTTTAGTCCACGTGAAGCAGGCGGCAGTGCACAGTGCGAGACTGGACGAGCCGTCTTGCGCACTGCCGCCTGCTTCACATGGACTAAAGTTATGGCGGTGTCACGCATGCGCTGAACGCTTAGTGAGATTGGTCTAATGCACAAGACGGCTCGTGCCATCTCGCACTGTGCACGCACAGAGCTCTCCAGCGAGGTTGCCGCACGTGCAGAGAGATTAAAGGGCTGTTTATACCCCGACGTTGAGCGCAGTGAACGCAGCGTAGTGCAGAACGCGCGCCTTTCATATTGGTCGGCCACCAGAAACTGGATATATGCGACCAATCAGTATCTTTGCGCTCTGCGCTACGCCACGCCCGTCGACGTTACGTTGGAGTATAAACGTACCTTAAAGTTCCCTCGATGCATCACGGCGGCAGTAGCGTTGTCAAACAGGCTGGTGAGATCGATCTAAATTGACCGTGTTGTTCCTTCCTCCGTTTTACAGCTGCAAAAGGCCGAAGCCGACAAAAATCGTCAGGACGGATTTAACAACAACGTAAGTCCGTCGTTGTTCGTTGACGGTCAGGGCTTCCTGTTTTCTGTTAGCAAAAGTGTGCCGCGAACTTTTGTCGACCTTAAGGTTCGACTGAATCGGCAAACCTCCGACTTTTTGGCTAAGCTCGACGAAGTTCGACTTACGAACGGTGCTGCCCGACTTCAACACAGAACTATGCAATTTTGGGAAACCCATTGTTTATAAAGTAGCTGGTTTGATATATTTATGAATTTGTTACTAATGTTGACACAATCTACTCGAATTCCCCCCCCCCCCCTTTTAAAAAAAAATATTGTACTTTTTCTTTTTTGAGTGGTAGAAAAAAACGTTACCAATTTTCGAACAAGCGCGCGGAAGTCCAACTTAAGTCGAATTTGTGCGAAGCTTCGTGTTAGAGGTTCAAATAAGTCAAACCTGGTCCAACTGCAACCTCGGTAGGTTCACGACATCCCTATACTTCGTTTCACCTTAAGTCCAGACGCAGCCGATGCTACGGCCTGATAGGAGCAATCAGACAGCGTCAAAAGCGCATCAGCATGGAGTTCATCACGTGTTCTATTATCGCTGAACCAATCGTAAACGAACAAGGCATAGTGACTTGCGCTTTTGAAGCTGTTTCATTGGTCCCACTATAGCTCGTAACGACGGCAGCTCCAGCGGTTTGAGAGAAAGTAAGCTTTCCAGACGCGACAGACGAGCGGCGCGGCTTTAAATAAACTGATCACCTGAGCCATAGCCTCCTATATACTGACAAAGCCTGGCAGATCGCCACGAGAAGCGGCCGCCGAATTGGAAAAGGTGGAGCGGCAGATAACGAACGAGAGGAGAGCCACGTGACTGGCGCCCCGCTGCGGCGAGACGCCGAAACACACTTCTCCCGAGCGAACAAATGTGTTTCGGGTCCTCGCCGGTGCAAAAGCTGTGCGCTGACGTCCAGGTTCCCCGAGAAATGGCTCTTTGATGCTCTGTGCTACCAGATCCTCGCTCTCCAAATCTCCGACAGGGCACTCTAGCTATGGCTCCGTCGTCGAACTGCCAGGCCTTGTGAGTATAGAGGAGGACAAAAACAAATTGTTGCTTGCTGGTCGCCAAGTTTGCGAGCAACACACGTCTGTTGGTTGTTTTAATGTCCGAGAATATATTTTGCTGCTTGTCCGAATTCGCCCCATGAAACCACACCACAGCAGTGGGCTCGAGACTTATGCTCAAAATAACCTATTTGTTTCTTTTGCATTCGCTGCTAGAAACGAATACTAAGAACCTACATGGACAACATCGAAGACTTCATAGCTCAGGTAAGGCTGTTCGCGAAATTGTGCTGATATATATATATTTTGTTTGCTCATTGCTACGAGAATTTCGCTAATGCATTTTCTTACAAGCGTAGCTGAACAAACCAACAATGGGCGACCTCCAGGCAAGAGAAAAGGCAGGAGAAAAGGTAAGCGTTATTTTTCCCTACTCTTTAGCATTGACCGACGCTATTAGATTAGTTCAGTTACGGAACTGCTCATAGACGCTGCATGCACGAGCAGTACCCCCCCCCCCCCCCCCCCCCCCCCGCCGTCACTCACCACAACTCGCCTCCCGTCGTTCGACGCGCCGGACGGCTGCTATGGTAACTGGATTGCATTCTATGAAATATGTACGTCTCGAAGCGCAGCGTCTAGACGGCGTTCCACCCTATACTCTATGGAAAACTAAGTTCGTAGATGAAAATCTAGATGGCGCTTCGAGCGACGGGAGGCGGACTGAAGTGAGTGAGGGGGGGGGGGGGGGGGGGGTACACCCTTCCGCGGGAGTTCCACAACTGAGGTAATCTAGTAACGTTGGCATTGACCCCGTAAGTGATGACGTCACAACATGGCGCTCCGCTCCAAACAGACCGTTGCTAAGGCCGTTGTTACGGACAAATGCATGGGGGCTCGTCGTAAGGTTAGAAATCGTCTGATAAAAAAAGTAAATAATCTTTTGTAAGCATTGTGTCTTCTTTTAAATCATGAAGACCCTTCTATCGTCTCAGTGCCATAAACCGATGACAAAGGCCCGTTATACAGTTTCACAACCGGATCTGCTTTGCTAGCAGACGACACGATGGCTTCGCGGGTTAAGTGGTTCTGTCTGAGGGAGTACGCGACTGGATTAAATAAGGTTGGTGACGATCGACGAAACTTCTATTCACGGGGTCAACTTTCTGTGGGATATCGGAAGCCAAGAGCGCCCGCGCACAGCTTCGATCGACGCTCGAAGAGCGCGAGCGCGAGAACGCCTTCCCGTGGAACTCGCTTCCGCAATATTTGCGATGGTGAAAACACTCTGAAGCCGAATCAGTTTGAGGATTCCGAGGCGGGCACAAAACACACACCCATATTGCGAGCCTGAAAAAACAAAGTTTTGGGTCTCAAGTGCTGATCTCTATTGCAGTAGGCTGGATCGCGAATAGACCTGATGCGAAATCAGCTGCGCCATGTGGTAAACGCGAAAAGAAGCTCATCCGCCATTTTAACGTTGGCGAGAAGCGGAGTTGATCGGGTCTGCGTGCGTATGCGACCGTTCCGTTCGTTGCCGGTCAAATGCCTGCACACTGCTTAGTGACGTTGCGCAAAAAACGCGAAATCACGAGCAGCAATGGAAACAAGGTGTGGCACAAAGTTTGCTTTTTTTCGCAGTAAACGAAGCAAACGGAAAGCGCTGAAGAAGCGGTGCGTGAAGTCACTTCATGCTGGTCGTCCACCGGTCCGAGTGTTCGCAGGCACGCTGATGCAGGGTCTTTAACGGTGCGCGGGGCATTGTGCTTTCACGGTGACACGGAGTCTACCTAACTGAATAGAACCTACAGGCGGAGTAGCGGCTCTTACTGCAATGTATGGCAACAAACAATGGTTGGGGTTTTCTACGCGCTGGACGACCTCGCGGCTGAGTTAGATGCTTTCGAGAGACTATCCCCGTCTCTTGTCAAAGCAGGTCGCAAGGTCTAGTGGGAAATGATAGGAGTCTTTATAGTTTCGCGTTCCGCACATGCAAACTACTACTACGTAAGTTCGGTGGCAGGCGCGATTTGGATGTGATCGCACAGGCCGACGGTCGTGCAACCGACGCGGAAGGAGAACGTGTCGTTGTTTCCTCGCTGTTTTCTGCCCCGGGCTTATAGAAATAGATGTGTGCCGTGGGCCCTCGGCTACCGAGAGAAGATAGGTCGACCAACGCTCGCGACCGAACCGCGCGATTGCGTACAAACCGCACTCGACTGTACTATCGCGGACAACATGGGCTGAAGGGGCCCTTCATGTTTCTTTTGACCACCTGCCAGTTTTTGAGAGAGCAGGCCGGTGCCTGCGCGTGAGAGTGACCTGCTGGCCGGCCGAAAAAAAAAAAAAACAAAAAAGAAAGGCAAATGTTGAATATCTCACTAATGTGTCAGCAGTGCGCCTCCGAACCCCTTCGAGCCAGCAACTCGTCCGAGCGCGCCACGAAATGAACGAACAGCGAATGCAATGTGGACACACAGTTATTTAAACAGTTCGTTCACATTTCATGGTCGGAAGGCGCAAAAACACAGCGGCCGCGCCATCGCACACTGCCCACACGGTAGTCTCGGATGCCTCCACAGTGCTTCCGAACCGACGACCCTTGCCAACATTGAAATGGCGGCGCTCTCAGTGTTGTCAGACCACCAAGCAATTTCGAATAAGGTCTAATAGACCTTATGCGGTCTAAAGCCCGTCTGTGGAATTGCTTGACACCAGGCGATACACGGAAATCGAAAGAAACAAATTAGTAATATTGAAGCTTGTACGCGGTGTTCAGAGGCAATTATTTTATTAGGGGCGAAGCTCCTTAGGGTCTAGCCTTGTCCGTCCGTCCGTCCGTCCGTGCTCACAAAAAAAGAAAAAATTTTTGCGCAGTCGACAGGATTCGAACCTGTGCGGAGAGACCTCAATGGATTTCTAGTCCATCGCCTTAACCACTCGGCCACGACTGCGGGAAGAGTAGGGGGCTCTGAGATGTGGTAGTAACTCAAGAGCTGGGGTTTCTGTCATGGATGAAACGTTGCATGTAGCCGCTCAACGTCTATACAGGAGAGGGCGCTGCGGTCAAATGCGTATATAATCGCGTTAAATTTTGCATGCATGGCTCTGCATAAAGCAGTAATAATGAAGTCGAAACAACCAGGAACTCAGCACTACCTATGAGCAATCAAAAAAAAATCAGCACCATCAGCACTACCAATAAACAATAAAATCAGTATCATTAGCACCACCAGAGCTTCGCCCCAATCAACATCATTCATCACGTGGAGATGCGGTCATTTTTATGTGCTGCGATCATTGTACTGACTGTTTGGAGATCGAATCGGTATTTGTCAAGCGTTCGAAAGCCCATTATATATATATATATATATATATATATATATATATATAAATTAAGCGGGATAATGTATGTCACGTGATCTATACACAAATTCAGTTTCCCTTCTTAATTTAGCGGATAAACTGATGTCACGTGACATGTGCACAGCCCGCATAATAAGGCGAGGAAAATGATGTCACGTGTCATCGAGTTTCTTTCTAAACGCACATTCGGTGAAAGTTTGAACCTTTTACGTGCAGGCGCCGATTTTTCCCTCTTCTTTTTTGCCGCGCTGGGATTCATTGTGCATTATATATATATATATATATATATATATATATATATATTACCATTGAAATTTCATGTATTTCGGGCTAGGCGAAATAAAATTATTAGACATACTTCTAGACACCGTCGTTCTTTTCAGGTCACCCCCGAGGACATGAAGAAGGTTGAAGAGCATGAAAAAGAAGTAAGCCTCCCACAAACTCTATGTACTTTATGCATGCGTCGCAAAATAAACACCAACACGCAGCTGACGTCACTGGGCTGCGGTGGCGCTGCTGTCGCGGGGCGCATGCCCAGACGCTTCACACAAACCTGGTTGCTGAGCGAACGCAGTGCCTCTGGTGTGGGCAAACGCGGGCTTGTCCGTAAACATCGTGTTGTTCTATAAGGAAAATGGCAAAGATCTCTCCATTGCCTGGCAAATCTGAATAAAAGAAAAATTTCCCGTACAGTTTATCTATTGCTGCTTAAACGTTTTTTATTGATGAA
The DNA here is from genome assembly GCA_013358835.2 of Ixodes persulcatus. Taxonomy (NCBI): domain Eukaryota; kingdom Metazoa; phylum Arthropoda; class Arachnida; order Ixodida; family Ixodidae; genus Ixodes; species Ixodes persulcatus. Next base: position 87,571 of record JABSTQ010009637.1, on the reverse strand, counting down.
AGGGTTATGTCAAGGCTTCTTGATAAATATCATCTAGCCTTGATGGGGATAGGGAAATGGGTGATGAAGGTAGGGGAATGGGAGGAGGTTAAATGATTTGAGAAAGGCCCGCCGAGCATACGTAGCCCAACAGAGAGGTTAATATTTGTTTCCTATTGAGGTTGTCACTGGCCGGTCTTGTCCATTCTCTGTAGTTTGTGGGTCTGGCTTCCGCGGGCAGTTCGTATATGGCAGCTTGTCTTTGCTTGCTGATGGCCACACAGTCCCATATAAGGTGCTGGCAGGTAGCAGGTACCCTGCAAGTCTTATAGAGTGGTTCTGGGCCGGGATCGTTCGGTGAAGTAGGCTTATAAAATCGAGCACACCATACTGGGATCAGGGCTGTGCATGTCTGGAGCCTTCGAATGCATACCCTCTCCCACCTGGTGAAGCCTGGTGGGATGGGGCAGTCGTCTATGGGCAGCAGGGATGCCAGTCGTTGTTTCCTGGCTATCCGCTCCATCTCTTTCTGTTCCTCTGGGTCCGGTGCCACGGGTTTCACTTTGACCGAAGAGGAGGCGAGTCCTTGTGAGGGTAAGTCATCTTGTAGTCTAGCCCTCGCGGCCTCGTTCGCCTCTTCGTTTCCTGGAATTTCCATGTGTCCCGGAATCCATGACAGTTCGAGCCGTCTTCCTTTAAGACGTAGTGTTTTTGCTAAATTCTTGATTTTTCGTGTAATATTGTTCTTGCTGGCTATGTGAAGGCATTCTTTAACCGCTTCCTTCGAGTCGGTGAATACGTACAGGTGTTTGTTGGTGCTTTCTACATGAGCTTCAATTGCTAACTGGATGGCGAGCAGTTCTGCTGTTTTTGTGCTGGGTGTCATTGGTGCGAGCTTACTCTCTTTCTTGCAGGAGCCCTTTGCTAACCAGGCTACGGCTGTTCTCCCGTCATTGTCTCTAGCTGCGTCCGTATATAGGATTTCGACTTCTTCTTGTTCCGTAAGTCTGCCGAGGTCTTCGAGATGTTTTTTTTTGCTGCAGCTACGCGACGTTTCCTGTGTCCTTCACCTTGATTCATGGGTATGGGTTTGAGGGAGACGACGGGTTCGTCCTCCCACGGAGGCTGTGATGGTTGGTTGCTTGGAATGCACAACGTCCTTCTGCCTAGTTTTTCTAGTATGATGCGTCCGTGCCATGTGTTCTCCAGCCTGGTGTACTGACTGATCTTCATTTCGTGTGCGATGTCTTCGATGGTGTTGACCTGAGCTGCTTTGTGCAGTTCCTTGATGGGTGTAATTTTTGGCAGGCCTGTGATTACCCTCATGACGGACCTGTTGAGAACCTCGAGTTTCTCCTTTTGCGTCGCTGTGAGCCTTAGATAGTTTATTCCGTACACTGCTCTGGAGACGAGCAGCGCTCGGACTAATCTTCGAAGCAAATCCTCCTGACATCCCCATGATTTGCTGGTAATCCGTTTGAGGAGGTTGAGTCCGTCCTTCCACTGGGCCTTAATTTGCTTCTGCCAGCTTGTAGCTCTACCATCTTCGGCGCCCTCTCACGGCCAAGATCAATAGAAGGGAGCGACAAGTTTGATAGTGGATAAAAAAAGCGTGGTGGAAGCCTATGCAGGAGGCAAGTCGTCGTCCGCTTCTTGCGAAGGAGTTGCGGTGACGTCAGAACGACGCCTAGCTCTGATTGGCTTCGCTCGAAAAGATAGTCTATACACCTTTTCTACGTGGGCGCCGCCATCTTCAATTTTGGAACTTCCGGTATGCGTGAAAACATCGCTTTCCTCTCGCCTCGCCAGCAGAACATGTTAACATTTTAATTCCAACCGTCATTCCTTCTTGTTATGTCCTTTCTATTATTTTTCCCCTTTTTCCGGGTTGAAATCTCTTGCTTTTTTTCGGAACGCATACCGGATATGGGAACAACGTGGCTGGGTACGAGGCTAAACGAAAAAGGTCTATAGACCTCAATGCTAGATGCATTGATCAGGTGTACTGACTCATCGCATCTAGCAATGAAGTCCTCAGACTCTTTTTTTTTTTTTTGAATCGGTTAATTAAGAGTTTAGCGTTCTGACATCGCCTCAACCTCTGTGCAAGAAGCAGACTGTAGTGTTTTTAATACGAGCGCCTATGTAAGACAGGACGGAAAAACCAGCTGCTCCGTCTCGTGCTCCGTTCGTATCCCTCCTCTTCCTCATCCTCGTCTACTAGCAACCAGGATCAGCTTGTAGACACAACATCCACCCTCGAAGCAGAGTTCAACAGGGGAAGAACCTGCCTGGAGGTTTCTTATTCCTAGTAGACTTTCGTGGAGCTGGAAGCGGCAGCTGTGTATCTGCTCCAGCTTCTGGATTTGCGTAGTCCACCTGTACTTTGTGTCTTGCTGCAATGCGTGTTCGAGACAACCTCGACGAATTCCAGCATTCTCCTCCTGACGTGACGAAGGTGCTTGGTCCCACCGCTTCATGAATCCTTTCAGGGGGACCAAACGATGCTGTTCCCTTCGGTCGGTGTGTAGGGATCTTTACCCGGACATAATCTCCTATACCCGCTGTAAATGGTACGGCTCTCCGCCTAACATCTATGTATTGCTTGCTGTGCTTCTGGTAATCAGCAATACGTTGGCGGAGTTGCTGCATCTCGATGTGAATGGGCTTGTCAAAACTTGGGAAGCCCACGATGTCCATACGGGTCCGCGTTTTACGTCCGTGGATGAGCTCAGCGGGGGAGAACTTCGTCGCTGCATGTGGTGTGCTTTGGTAGACACCCAGAAACTCCTCAAGGCCTGTACGAATGTTGCCTTGTTCCTGTTGGATAGTTTGGACATGCTGCTTAAGCACTCGGTTGAAGCGCTCAACCTGACCATTGGCTTGTGGATGGTATATCGCAGACCGATGTTAGGAAATCCCTCTAGACTTCAGCAACTCCTGGAATATGTGGGATTGAAACTGTGGGCCATGATCAGAAACAATCACCTCCGGACACCCTTCCCGACTGAGGATTCTAATGAGGAATTCAAGTACAGCTTCAGCCGTAACTTGGTTACAAAAAGCTACCTCTGGTCACTTACTGAAGTTGTCGACTAGGGTGACTGCAAATCTGAATTGCGATGGAAGTTCGTAAAAAGGTCCGACAATGTCTATTCCTAGTTGTTTCCATGCACCTGATGGGAATGGAACTGGTTGTAGGGGCGAGGCTGCCGTCACAGCTGTCTTGTCGTTCGTCTGACAGGTGTGGCAGTCTCTAATGTAGGTGTCGACTTCGATGTCCATTCGGGGCCACCAGAAGCGCTGGCATAGACGCTGCTTCGTCCGCACAATTCCAGGATGTGACTCGTGAGCTAGATCGATGAGTCGACGCCGTAGCGAAATAGGTGGAACCAACACTTCATCACGTAGTAGTAAGCCATCCACGGAGGAAAGCTCTTCTCGCAACTTGTAGTATGTAGATAGTACTTTATCACGTTGTTCCTCGTGACCCCATCCGGTGCAGATACATTGAATTACTCGAGGCAAATCAGGGTCTTGCCTGGTTTCTTACTTGATTTCTTATTAATCGATTGTGCATAGATTGCGTACCAGGCAAGTGAATTCTTCCTCGTTGTCATTAAACTCGCTGCGATCCGAAGGATTCGGAGTAGGCAGGCGTGACAGAGCGTCTGCTACGACATTCTCGTTTTCTTTCTGGTAATGTACCTCGTAGTCATACCTGAGGAGTCGCATAGCCCATCTGGGTATCCTCATTGGTTGTCCACCGGTTCCTTGTGTAGAGAGCAAAGTAACGAGAGCCTGATGATCCGTCTTGAGCGTGAAATGGCGCCCGAAGAGAAAAACATGCCATTGTTCGCGGGCCCAAGGGCACGCCAATGCCTCTTTCTCCCCTGCAGGCTAGTTGCGTTCGGCGCTTGAAAGTGTTCGCGATGCGAACGACACCGTTCGAATTCCTTCCGGATGTACTTGCTGTAGAACCGCGCCTAATCCGTAATTAGATGCATCCGTTGTGACGAAGGTGGGCAGCGCCACGTCGAAAACAGTCAGTGGAACGCTGTTTCGCATCAGATCCTTGACAGCAGTGAATGCCTCGTTTTGTGCCTTTTTTTCCATTGGAAGGGGACATCCTTCCGTAGGAGCGCGTGCAGAGGACTCCACGATGGTCGCGAAATTTCGGTACAAACTTGAGGTAATATGTGAGCAGGCCGAGTAACGATCGTAGTGACGTCACGTCTGTGGGCGGTGAAGCCTGCATGATAGCCTCAATATTATCTTGGCATGGCTTGATTCCCTGCGGCGTCAGCTCATGTCCTAGGAATTGAAGCTGCTGCAAAAAAAAAAAAAAAACATTTCTGCTGGTTTAGTTTCAAACATGCATCTTGAAGGCGTGAAAGAACTTGCCTCAGGCTGGCATCATGCTCTTCTCTTGTGCGTCCGAAAATAAGTACATCATCCAGGTAGACGATGGTACCTGGAGTACCTCGGAGTATGCAGTCCATCATCTTTTGAAAGGCAGGGGTGGCGGATGCCAGCCCGAAACATACTCTGGTGAACCTGAAGAGAGCTTCATGCGTCACAAAGGCCGTTAGGTCTCTGCTTTCCTCTGCCAGGTCCAACTGGTGATAAGCCGACGAGAGGTCTAGCTTGCTGAAGACGCGGGCGCCGGAAAGCTGATGAAAAAGTTCGTCGGGGCACGGTAGAGGGTGGGAATCCAAAACTATTGCAGTGTTCGGCTTGCGTAAGTCTACACAGAGCCGGATCTCCCCATTCTTCTTGCGGGCCACCACGATAGGAGACACCCACTCCGAAGCGTTGATGCGCTCGATAAGCCCGGAGCGTTTCAGCTTCGCCAGTTCCTCAGAAACTTTCTCGCGCACTGCGAAAGGTAGTCTTCGTAGCTTTTGTTGGAAAGGAGCGACGGAATTTTTAGTCTTTACCTTAAGTATGAATCCTTTCGCATGGCCTAATCCCTCGAAGAACAGATGGGGAAAGTCTTGTGCGATCTCTGGAAGGGTTCTCGCGGAGACCGTTGCCACCTGTCCACCGTTGTGAGGAGCAAAGTTTAGTTGGATGACCAACGCACATATGGCGTTTAGGCCCATGACAGCCGCGCCTGTTCGTACGACGTGGAGTGTGCAGGTGCCCCGTCTCTGCGCGAACTGCACGGGTGCCTCGAATTTCCCCAGAACGGAAACGTCTTTTCCGGAGTAGTCCAGAAGTGTTGTACTCGAACATTCCAACTTGTAAGAGTCGAAGTGTCTTCGGTAGACGTCTTCCGTCAGGATTGAAACGGATGAACCCGTGTCGACTAAACGTTTGGCGGGAACATGTGCCAGATGTATCTCGCACGTAACCGATTGTTTGGTAAAGCCGGTAGTTAGCACCTGGACCTGGTGCTGCGCTTGTTCCGCGCTTCGTACATGGGATTTTGCTTGTGAAACTCCCTGCTTGCAAATGGAGGCGAAGTTTCCCTTCTTGTTGCAGTTTCTGCAAGCTTCGTTCTTTGCACTTAGGATGGTCCGCCATGTGGTACGGTGACCCACATCTGTAACAAGTGCCGGACGACTTGCTGGTACTTGCACTCGGATTCTTGGCTTTTATTTTTGCCACTTGTGAACTGGATCCCTCTTCTGTGAAGAGCTTGGCCTCCTTCATCGCTTGCTCTACTTGAGAGGCGATGACAATAGCAGATTCCAGGGAAAGCTCGGACTCTAGGAAAAGGCGGTTCCTAACTTCGGAATGGACCGTTTTTTCGACGAGCTGATCACAGATCATTTCATCTGTCATTACTCCGAATCGGCAATTGGTGGCAAGGCCACGGAGGACCGTAACGTAATCTTTCGCTGTCTCGCCGGGCATCTAAGCACGGGACCGAAAAACAAATCTCGGCCGTTTTGTTGATGAGCGGCAGGAAAAAGTTTCGCAACTTCCTGACCACTGCTTCGTAGGCTGTGGTAACGAGCGTTGCAGGAGTGCCCGATTTTGAAGGAGCAGTTGAGGTACTTGGTGATGTACCGCGGTTCGTTGCGGACATGTCTGGAAGGTCAGGTAGCTTGTAATAGGTCCGTTGACCCTCAACTCCAAGTGAGCTGAGTAGGATGGCCGTTCTTCTGGCGTCTGCCATCGTCGACCCGCCGGAAGCGATCATGAACGTCTCGAAAATGTCGTACCATTCGTTCCATGGAATTGAAGGCTTGCCTGGGGACGGTAGGAAAGGCGGTGGTGGATTGACCTTTATGCAAGAGTTGAGGCTTTGTCGGCTGCGCCAATTGTTGTTTTTAATACGAGCGCCTATGTAAGACAGGACGGAAAAACCAGCCGCTCCATATCGTGCTCCGTTCGTATCCCTCCTCTTCCTCGTCCTCGTCTACTAGCAGCCAGGATCAGCTTGTAGACACAACACAGACGAACTTACGCTCCGCATTCGTCACGTTCCTAAATCAACACCGCCAGAGTTGAGAGTCCCACTTTGCCCTCATTACCGTAGACGAGAGCAAAAATAATCCTACATCAAGACGTCATAGATGAGCATTTGGCCGATCGTGGAGGGACGATCCCAGCGACGCTTTTTTGTCGCGCTCGTCGCCAACAAAGACAAAAAAGTAGCCAGAAGTAGAACAAGTTAGAGAATTACGATGCACAATATTTAAAGGAGCTGTGCAAGGATATTCAATTGGAATGTTTTTCACTTTACACGAGCTTACTGGCACTAGTGGGACTCAAGGATACTCGCATGCAATGCCACTGACCAAGAAACTCCTTTGTTACGGTGTAATTTCAAGGACAAAAGCGATCATTTTCATTCAATCTCTCCCTTGCAAAATTCGATGACGTAACGCGGGGATCGCAGTACACCTGTATGACGATATTTGAATGCGGTTCATAGATTGGACCCGAGCATTGCGTGGGCACTCGATTTAGGCTCGTGATAATTGATAGCTCGAGAAGCATTCGAGTAGTGGCCCGTGTCCAATCGCTGCAACGACGACAATAGCCGAGCCATAACAATGTCTGGAACTCAGCGCGTGTCCTGTGCTTTGCCAACCCCAGCGCGTGGCTATAATCAACATTGGCGGCATATAATCGGCTCCAGATCACGTGGCCGCTTGTTCTGGCTGCGAGTTGAGGGCGTGAACGCTGCTCGTTGTTTTTTAATTTGTTTCTGGGACTTCTAATGCGTCGGGTGAAAAACGAAGGCGTCTTTCATAGGTCATTAACGTCAGGGATCCGTTCTAAGCGGTATTTGCGCAAAGTAAAAAAATTGTTGCATAGCCCCTTTAAGATTGGATTGAGCCGATTCAGATGACGTCATGTCTCGTTAATACGGGCCGCGTTAATATGAATACCTCTCTGTATAGACAACGTTTTCGGGTACGAAGTGGGATGAATGCATGCATTGTTGTCTGCTTATTACGGACAACTCACACAATAAACGCCTATTATATATATATTTTTTTTTTTTTTTTGGGGGGGTGCTTTGTTTTTTAAAGAGGGGGGGAATGGGCATGGCCAACTTTTTTACACATTCCCTAGAATAAAACATTTGCAGGGAAATATCAAAATTCTAAATGGACTACGTTCTATGATACCCAGGAAATTACGGTCCTCGGATCATTACGATTCTCTGTCAAGAAAAGCGGAACTTGACTATTTTGTGAATGTAACTTTAAAAAAGGCAATGTAAAATAAAAATGAAGTGTTATTGAAGTTAAACGCGCCCAAAAGTTAAATGATTGCTTATTTATATTTTATGACTGTCAGCTAAACTATTCCTAGGTAAAATCCCGATGTTCGTTGTTTTTCAGTTGAAATTTTAATTTTAATGCATGCGTCGAGGCGTTGATGGCCAAAAAAGGTTGAGGATAACGTTCCATTCATTTTAAATATGGTTTCCAAATGATAGCAACAGGTTCATTGTTTCGAAGGCAGATATTCGTTAATAGTTCCTCTAGTCTCTCAAATGCTTTATTGGATTTGATAAGTTTTTGCATCGTATACTTCTGAAAAGTAGTTACCGTGTTCCTTGGACGATAGTCCACACCCACTGCAAAGCCCGCAAAAACAAATTTCGGCTGTAAACAAAATTATTTCCTTAGATACTTAGGTGAATAGTCCGCAACTGGTGCACACTCTGTACGTTAAAAATTCTCATGCACACCAGATCTCGGAAAATGTCCGCTTTATTAGTTAACAAAGAAGCTTGTATCACGGGGAAATGATCATTAATATTCCTTTCCTGCCCGGCAAAAAACGTTATCCACAAATATGAAACTTTTTGTGCAATTTCAGACCATTGAGCGCCTCTTATAACATAACTAAAGGCTAAAAAAAAACTCCATCACTTTCAAAACAAATCCACACAAATTGGTGGGTCGGACTTTTATTGGTAGGAATCTCACCAACTGTAAACAAATAGGTGCAAAAGAAAACATCGCTGCACACACAGATTTGCCTCACAGGGAAGTATGAAATAACTTGAAGCAGTTCCTCTCGCCTGTGAGACAAAGGTAAACGTTGCATTTTTCGCAATGTGTCCGCGACCATGAGTTGCGTCCCGACAGCCTTCATATTCGGGGGTCTTCAGGGTGCCTACGGTGGGCCAGTGATCAAACGGATCTAGACGCTTATCTTCACCGGGAAGCTTTGCCACCTTGTTAGGTTGTTGAGTCTGGCCATTTGAGAGGTCATCCTCTTCCGCGGCTTCGCTTCTTTTTTCTTTTGGGTGTTGAGCAGAGAGCTTCAGCGACTGCCAGGCGGAAGTCCAGAAGGTCTATGGTGTCTCATCGTGGCACAGCATTTGCCCTGCAGGTGTCTTTGTATTCCATCCAGCAGTTGGAAAGAGAAAGGTCGATCATGTGTAGGCTGACCTTTTAAGTCCATTTTCTTATCTTAATGGCGATCCTGTAATATTCTAACAGCTGATCACAAATTTTGACGCCTCCCATGCACGCATTGTACCTTCGAACAATTGCCGGTGCTGGCACGTCGATGCACTTCTCCTGTTTTGACCAGCGCTAGAAAGGTTCAACAGGATCGGCTCCAGTAGAAGTTGATGCAAGGGTGACGGCTCTGCTGTCCTTTCACTTGACTACAACCACATTTCCATCGCCACGGGTGTACTTCTCGTATTCTCCCAGCTTCAGGGTGTTGTCACTTTGAAACCGGATGTTCATAATACGGTTTTCCATTCTTGTTCCTGTTCCTACAATGTCCCTCTTGAGCAGCTCATCCTAAAAGAGGGGTCGTTGTAAAGTCCCAGTAAAGGAAGATGACGGACTTTTCCGGCAGGGTTCGCAAAAGTCTCGAAACAACATTAGAACCAAGGCCAAGTGCTGTGTCTGCAAGGAGGGGGGGGGGGGGTTGATTTTCCTTGATATAGTATCTCAAAGTACATCCGTAGGCCCTCGGAAGTGTTCAGGACAAATTGTTTAGGTCCCGCTGGCCGTTGTTTTCTTTTGTTGCAGAGGGGACCGTCCTGTGAAAGGTATCATCTGTTCATCAATGGAATACGAAGCAGGGGCCCTATGCTGCACGTTTTGGACTCCCACGGTGACTATGGAGAAGGAAGTGGCGTCAACAACGCAGCAAACGCAGATTTGATGTTGATTTTTATTTCTTCTGTCAACATCCAATCTGCGTTTGCTGTGTCGTTGACGTCACTTCCTTCTCCATAGTCGCCGTGGGAGTCCAAAACGTGCAACATAGGGCCCCAGGTCTCCTCTCCAGCTCATGGCAACGTTTTCTGACAGTATCGATTATTGGCTGCACTTTCCAGAGTTTGTTTTCGTCTGGCACTGCAGGTGGCCTCTCCGTGTCAGCAAAGTAGAGGCATGTTCTCAGCGTCTTGAACTCTTCGCGTGCAATTACGCTGCTCACAAGCTCAAGCTGAAGCCGCCTTCGTTAGTACATGTGTATTTGCGGAAAACGGATGCAACCCACGATAATATACAGGGTGTCACAAAAGAAACTTTACACGGTCTTTTTTACCGCAAAAATAAACTAGGCATCGCCGAACGCTCATTCCCCGCCCAAAGGTAGAGCTAGAGGTCACAACCAGATGCCAAAGTTTCAGCCCGATCCGACACAGCACTTCCTGGGGCCATGGAACAACGAAGACTGTGCTTTAAATACTACAAAGGCCCTCCTCCGTTTTCTTTCAGTAACAGGCCTGGATAAGAGACTCTAATGCTATGTACTGAACGTTCTTGCCCAAATGGTTGTGTGTGTGTGATGTGTGATTGTCTCTCTTTTGTTCTTTATGTTTCTTTCTTTTCCTCTTCCTTAACTCTGTGATATCCCGTACCCCTTTCCCACCAGAGTAGCCAGTGAGGAGATTGTACTCCCGGCTAACATCTCTGATTTCCTTTTATTGCATCAATAAAAAAAAAAAATTGAGTTTCCACAGCGAAGTACAGGGTGTCACAAAAGAAAATTTGCACGCTCTTTTTTACCGCAAAACTAAACTAGGCATCGTCGAACGCTCATTCTCCGCCCAAAGGTAGAGCTAGAGGTCACAACCAGATGCCAAAGTTTCAGCCCGATCCGATAACTTAATAAAAGTTATAAGTGATTTTCTGAAAATTTCAATGGGAAAATGGAGCCCATTTTCGCCCGTTTTCGGTTTCTGGTGCCATAGAGCCCCATGTGTTCGAAAACTCCGTTGGCCGCCATTTTCCCATTGAAATTTTCAGAAAATCACTTACAACTTTTGATTAAGTTATCGGATCGGGCTGAAACTTTGGCATCTGGTTGTGACCTCTAGTGCTACCTTTGGGCGGAGAATGGGCGTTCGGCGATGCCTAGTTTATTTTTGCGGTAAAAAAGACCGTGTAAATTTTCTTTTGTGACACCCTGTACATGCCAAACAGTTGTTTGATCTTCTGCGGAGTTACATTCAAGACCTTTGCCGTCTGAGACAAGTGATACATACTCCTATTTTTAGCAGCGTTCTCGAAAAACTCGTCGAAATATCGCACAAAGTAGCTCAATGACGTGCCATTAGCAAGGGCTCATGGTCTCCTTCATTTGCTGGAAGCGGATGCTGCTTCTCGGTGAAGGTCATCTTTTTTCATAAGCCGTTTCTGGCCTTGTTCTTCAGTGTGGCATTTAACGATGAAGGTGGGGGACAGAACCCTTTCGACGTTGAAGGAACCGGGGCAGTTTTCTTCTTTCTTCCTCGTCATCACTGCTTTTAGCATCTGGAGCGTGTAGCTAGCTGCCAACCGGGTCGTCGTCATCTCTGCTGTCACACTCGATTCGGACTACTCGAGATTGTCAGCATCGCGTTATGGATTTAATATTTCTACAAATAAAATAAAATAAATCTAACTAACGAGCGTTTTTTCATGGCGACGTCGTTGCGTGGTGTTTTCCTCATCATCCATACCCACCCCACACAAATGTGTGGGTGACTGTTCTGACCGTGCCTGGCACCTTAATGTGATATTGATAGGGCCAGTTGTTTGCCGAATGCTGTTTAGCGAGTCTCAGAATTGCTTCCCAATCTCTAGTTTTGAAAATGAACACAGAAAAAGAAAGCAAAATGATGCACTTACTTCTCAAAGGCGGCCGGCGCGTGACTTTCGTGGAAAGCGCCATTTCGGAAGTGCTACACTAGCCCCCTTGCGGAAAACTCCACAAACTACTCGTTTTAATTTACTCCATGCACCCGGACAAACGTGCTGGCTGGGTCGGAACAGCTATATATGCGCGGAACGCAAGTTTGTCTGCTTCTTTTGCAGGGGTTGTCGTGACGTCAGAAAGACGCTGAGCTCTGATTGGCTCTGATCATGGGCGTACTAACCGGGGGGGGGGGGGGGGGGGGAGGGGGGCAAGGCATGCGTTTGCCCCCCCCCCCCCCTCCCCTGAAATAGCCGCCACAGGGCAGGGAAAAAACTGGCCAGCGGCGCCCAAGGGATACCAAGGGCACGGCCCCCGGCCCTGAAAGGGGGGGGGGGGGTCAGATTTGCCCCCCCCCCCCCTCAAAAACAAGTTGGTACGCCACTGGCTGTGATGGAAGGATAGTGGGTAGACCTATCTCGATTTGTGCCCTACTGTTGTGTGTTGTTACAGGGGTTGGAACCCAGTCAGGTGATTGTATTCGCCTTTTGTCCCAACCCCCTTGACAATTGTGTCAAAAATAAAATAAACAAACAAACCTCAAAGCAAGCAGCCTCGAGGTCTACCCATTATCCTTCAATTAGAGCCAATCAGAGCTCGGCGTTCTGACGTCACCGCAGCCCCTGCTCAAGGAGCAGACGAACTTGAGCTCCGCATAGCCTGTCTGCTCTCGCAGCAAAATGGAAATTACGGCTCTATATCGACTAACGGCAATCTATGTAGACCTTTCCATCGCTCATCACCCCCAGGAGAAAAAATGCTGAGTCACCGAGTTTAGTAAACCCGGACGTACCCGGAACAGACCTATACAGCGCATATATGCTCATAAGGCGTTCCTGCAGCCCGCCAGACAAAAATGGCGGTGCACAAACGGCGATTTCTTTTTTTTTTTTTTGGAAGGTGTATATATATGTATACAAGACGCCGGAAAACGGTGCAAGCTTTATAATTAGTTATGCATCAATAATGAAACATTCTCATTTTAACGTCGATTCTCGAGCGTTTTAGAGCGCAGCTCTTAGGCGCCCGTTTCCGGCTTGAGCGGCGTCGGCGTCGCCGTCGGCGTCGGCGTAACCGCGCGGTGCATTATGGGACGCGTGACGTCACTGATGACGTCATCGGCATCCGCATCGTCATCGTCACTGATGACGTCATCAGTGACGTCACTGGTGACGTCATCGGCATCGTCACGTGACACTTCCAGGTCACGTGACCCCCCCCCCCCCCCCCAAGGTCACTTGACCCACCCCTCCAGTACCCTTCCCTCCTCCTCCTCAAGAGCTGCGCTCTAATTCGGCGTTACAGGGAGTTGTAAACGGCTTTCACTTTTTTAGAAGATTACTTTTTTGTTTTTTTGTTTTTCCAGATCGCGACTATCAGGAAGATGATAGCCGCGGTAAACGAATATCTGGACAAGGTGAGTTGAAAGGAAAGTTGCTTCGAATTCTCAACACTCTTCCATCAACGGCGACTGGTCTTTCGTGAGCATAAAGCGCGAAACACATGCGCGTCAAAACTGTCCGGTCCGGCGTGCGAACTGTCGGGAAGATGGCTGCTCCGAATCGCCGCACAGGACGGTTCGCGACACATGGGTTTCCGACGCGTCGTTGCGTCGCTCCGTTCAGCTCCGCCCAGTTTCGGGTATCCCTCTACCGAATGGATGGATGAATGCTAATGGCTATATATATAACGGGCGGTAGCTCGCGCCACCTAGCCTAGAAAACTAAAATACTTCCCTCGCCCTTCTTGGTTTTTATGACTTTAAAACAAACATAATATTTTTATTACATTCTATTAAAGTGTGCGTGTGTAGAAATTTTTCGTGAGGCTACTTTTCTGCTCAACATCACTTAATCGCGATGGACCGCAGCGGACCTTAGGAGCCATCCCAGAGAAGCGAGCACTGCGTACAAATCACGTGACTACGCACACCGCGCATTGTTGCGTCTCTCCCGAAGTTCACGTGACACTCACACGGCATTGGAATGGCTCGTAGCGTCCGCTGCTCTCCATCGTAAGGTGAAACGGAGTACATTCGGGTTTCGACGGCCTCGATCGGTCCCAGAAGGACGGCTTGCTATGGCGCGCGAGATCAGCAGCTTGTTTTGTGTGCGCGAGAAAACTCGATGGCGTCCATCTCCTTCACCGCGCACCGCCAGATGTGTGTGTCGTGTAGGAGTTGTAGAGGGGGAGATCCGCTTCCCCGAACTGCCCGAACCACGAAGCGCCTCCTCGCCCGATCGGGTGACAACATGACCTTCGCGCCATCCGTGCTGCCATTGGCTGCGGCCCTCCGAAATTCGGACAGCCGTGCGGCGATATCTAGCAAGTTGGACGCACGCCGCGCCGCACGGAGCCCCCTTCGGACGTTCCGATGCGACGAAAACCCTCGCCCTCCTTCCCTCCTCCCTCCCTCCTTCCGGCGGTTCGCACGTCGGATCGGATGGATTTTTCGCGCATGTGTCTCGCGCTTTATAGTCGCCGACGCTTCAAGAAACGCAGGCGTCGCTCTCCGCTAGAGCATTTCTTATCGGCTAATCTCATTTCATATCGGCGCTCATAATCGGCTAATCTCATCGACTTCGGAGCCATAAATTGATTCTCGGAACTCTCCACGCCCCAAGTTTCTTGAATTGTCGGTGCTTATGGACAACCCGTACTTTCCGAGGTTTTAACCCGATCTGTTAATACAAATCGAGCAGATCGGAACACTGACATCGCTGCTGAGATTGATAACTTCTACAAAATGTTAAAAGAAAAAAATATAAATTACGAGCAACTTATATCTTCAAAGTCCTAAAATGCATATAATGATTTGTTTAAGGAGCAATCGTTAAAATTTACTCGCGTGCTGCGAAACAGACCTTTCGTAGAGTAAACGAGAACGTATAACGCTTATTCGTTTCCCCGTTAAATTTAGCGGGGAAATCGGCGTCACGGTGTCAGGTTGTGGTAACGCGCGTAACTACGACGTCACAAGACGTGGTCACGTGATCTATAACGTCGTCGCGTAGCATCAAATTTCCCCCGCTAATTTTGGCGGGAAACTTGACGTCGCAGCTTCAAGTTGCGGCGTAAACAGGATGCCACGACGTCACGCGATGTCAATTTCGCCGCTAAAGTTAGCGGGCAAGTGACGTCACGTGAACCGACGTGTCCCGCGACGTCAAGGGGTTCAAGTCGCGGTGTCACCTACTGGCCCCGACTTCAGGGGATGTCATTTTTCTCCGCTAAATTTAGCCGTGACGTGACGCGATACACAATCTGCGGATAAAAAATTGCGATTCGGTCCGTCGTGTGATTGTGTCGTAAGCTGCAGTAACACCGGTAAAACATTATGCAAAAAAAAAAAGAAACCGTCAGCTAATAATGTTTGAAGCATGTCTTGTTTTCTCTTGTTATTTTTTTTACGGTTTTTTACACAGAAACCACCCGAATCCAGCGACCCTGAGCAGAAGCGGAACTACCACAAAGGAGTACAACTTCATTTTCGACCTTTGTCGACGCGCCATATATGTTTGTTCTCTGGGGATGCCTCGGCAATACTCCTAGAGCACTGCACGGGCCCGGGCCAGCCCGAAAGCCCGAGCCCGGCCCGGCCCGCGGGCCGGGCTCGGGCCGGGTAGCACGTATTTTCTCGGGCCCGGGCCGGGCTCGGGCTTGAACAAAAAAGTTTTCGGGCCGCGCCGGCCCGGGCCGGCCCGGGCCGTGCCTGGGCAATCTTCTGCGTAAATCATATATTGTTGATAGGAAAACGTTTGCTCGTTAATCTTTTATCCTTTGTCTCATCCTACGATGGACTAAAGGCCAAAGCCACGGGCGCCAGGTCCATTCACGTTCGACGTTATACTATGACACGTTTAACATTGATTAGGGGTGGAGGAATAAGGCTCGGATTCAAAAGCTCCGCATCATTTCTATAGCTTCAACGCTGCAAAGAGCCTATATGTCGTGGCTTTCTTTGCCACGTAACATTGTTGAGTCACTCACTGCTCTTCGATTCGAACCACTGTCCACCCGTCCCCTCATCAGTGATCCGAGACGCGGGCACCGATACGTCATACGTGCATCGAAGCGAAATACCGCACAATTTCTAAGTGGCTCGTGATTGGATCTCGCGGTCCGTAGCTATTGCCTTTAGTCCATCGTAGGGTGAGACGAAGTATAGGTTCATTGAAAACAAAAAAGCGAAGTGCAGAGTCACTACAGAGTCGTTCAAAATAATAACAAAAAGGCGTCTTGCAGTTAGAAAGCCTTCACATTTTTTTTTGTATGAGCGAGGGTTCAGTGTTAGAAATTGTAAACAAAATAAATTCGCTGCCATATGCTTGTCAACCTGTCTGATTTATCGCTCTCAAAAATATCTAGTTCACTATTTGGAAGATTTAGAAAAACGTACGCAAGCGCTTTGGGTACCCTAAAAATAGCGTCGCGATGTAAAACCTATGGCGATGTTAATTTTAGCTTGCCCAGAGTGCCTGAGCACATTATTTTAAGACTTACTTATTGTACAGAGTGCGACACTACATTAGCCCGAACAAGCGATCGTCGGTTTATTATGTTTATCTCATAGAATCAAAAGGCTCTCATCAAAACTATTAGCGTCTTTGGAAGTGCTCATCTGGGCCAAAAACCTAAGCGTATACTTTGGTACTTAATAACACCGTTTCGAAGTAAAATTCGATAAGAGCCAACGTTGTGCTCGCGGTATCAGTGTCGCGCAGTGTACATAGTCCGTTTCGCGCTTGCACATTTCGGGGACCATCTTGAAAAAAAAGAAAAGTTTTGAGCAGTTAAGTCGGAATATATTACGTTTAATCTTGTCTGAAAGGGTTGTATATTTTAAGAATACGTTGACATGTAAAGCTATTTCACAACATATTCTTAAACAGAACAGGTGCGCAGACCAGGGTTAGAACGATGGAGACTTTGCGAGGAGGTTGCGGTTGAAACGAGACGCGTTCAAACGCAAAGGGTGTTTCGGAAATGGGTTCAAATAAGAAGGGCGTTTAGGGAATGGTCGAAATAGGACAAATTCAAACGGGAAGGGCGTTTTGGGAACGGGTCGAAACGGGACGGGTTCAAACGGGAATGGGTTGTTTCGGGCTACACCCACCGGGCCGGGTCGGGCCGGGCCTAGAAACTAAAATTTTTGTCGGGCTCGGGCCGGGCCCGGGCCGTGTCTCTACCGGGCCGGGTCGGGCCGGGCCTAGAAATTTAAAATTCTGTCGGACTCGGGCCGGGCCCGGGCTGTGTCTCCACCGGGCCGGGTCGGGCCGGGCCTAGAAATTCCGGCCCGTGCAGTGCTCTAATACTCACTCACGAGTGCACTCGCGCACACGCCACTCATCCTTACTCTCAGACGCGAGGTGAGAGTGAGTTACAGTGGCGTACCAACTTGATTTTGAGTGGGGGAGCAAACCAGACCCCCCCCCCAGGACCGAGGGGCGGTGCCCTTGGGATCCCTTGGGACGGCCGCCGGCGGCCAGTGTTTATCCTGCCTCCGTTGCCCCCCCCCCCCCCCCCCCCCCCCCTTCCTTCCCGGTTGGTACGCCCTGGGTGAGTGAGTTCGTAGGCCTTGAAGACTCGCAAGTTTCAGGGTGAGTGAGGGGCGTGCCTGAGGTCAATGAGGGGCTTGAGTTCGGCAAGTTTACAAGGTCGAAAGGTGCGCGATTTCGCGAGTAATTTCGGTGAAGGGCGTGAGCTCGTGTGCTCGGCGACTTCGTAAGTTCGGTGTAGGAGCACGAGTTCATTCGGTTGGTTTCACGAGTTCGTGAGTGCGGTAGAGATGAGTGTGACCGTGAGGTGGGTGAGAATGAATGTGTTTTAAGTTCGTTTCTAGCCGTGTGTGTAAGAATAAAGGAATTAATTTTTGTCAAGCCTTTTGTCAGATAATGAGTTCAACTTAAAATGCCGATCCGTATCAAAACTGAGTTTTTTTGTTGTTGTTGTTTTTTTTTCCTCTGTTACTTCTGGCATGTTTCCTTTGGTTTACTGATGCGACACGCACGGTCTTCCAGGTCGAAAGCCTCCGGGATGAACTGCGCCAGATAGAGGCAGAGTTGACAAAGGTAATTTCTGCGAATGTTGCGGCTTTTGATGTCGCCAGTAGTAGGGACGATCGTTTATTTCGCCCTAAGCCCGACCGCAGCCATACGCTACGACCCGACACGGCCGATCAAGCAGCGCCAAAAGCGTATATCGCCTCGGCGTTCGTCAATCTCTTGTGCGTTAACTATTATCCCTTGTGCGTTAACTATCATCGGTTCGTTGCGGTGGTATAAGCGGTCGGACTCGCGATGTGAAACGGAGCCTTGTGCCTAGATCTGAGAGTCCTTCCAACTGCTCGATCCGGGTTAACCGGTCTGTGTGTGAACCACGCGTTTACGAATTGAATGCTAGAGCGCATGCGCGTGAGCAACCAGTCTGCGCTGGGGAAATGTTCGTCATTAAATTACAAAAAAACAAACGCTCTCCGTGCTTGGTTTGAGTCGGTCCATCTATTCGATCTAAAGCGGGTTTCACATGCAGCGATTCCGCGGCCAAAATCGCTGCCGCTAGCGGCGCGGAGGCACGGATCACGAGGTTTCATTTCACATGAGCGTTTTCTGCCGTTGCAATGGCTAATGTTGCTTGCAGCAAGCAGATGGGCACAGTCGGTTACAGCGGCTTCTAACAACAATTTTAATGCCGTAGTTTTTAGTTTCCCCTTTAATTTCACCTTAATAAAACAAAAAATAGTTTAAAATACTAAACAACGCTTGGTCTTATTTCTTTGTGTTTTTTTTTTTCGAACTTCGTTGTCGCGGAGGATAAAACCTCGGATCATCCTCAGCAGCGTCAGGGGCAGCGCCTTCCTCGAATGTAAAGACTCCAACTGATATGGCCGACCCGAACCTCCTGGACGGCATTGGAGTTGTTGGTATTTCCGAAATGTGCAGTGGTTTCAGACCGGTCTTGTCCATCACTTTCACGGCCTCAGTCACCTCTTCCCAGAGCTTCTCTTTGGTCCCATTGTTCCTAAATTCATTGAGCTGAGCGTCCATAAGAACCCGACGCTCCGACACTTCACTGATAATCAGTTCATTGAACTGGGCGCGATACATTTTGTCATACTTGGTGTGACGATCTGTGTTGGAAAAGACACGTCAATGTCGCTTAGTTCTTCTTCTTTTGTTTTTCTCACTAGCACAAGCCACTTCCGATTAGAGTCTCTTGCGCTTGCTACCGTTGGTACTCAAGCGAGGAAAGCAATAAAGAGACGAGTAATTCATTGAGAAAGCGAATTCCGAGGAAGGGGCAGCAATCCCCCTCCTCCATAATCTCCTCAACAGTTTCGACGCGACTGCTGAAGCAAAGAAGCTCGACCCGCCGGAAAACAGAAACCTCGAACCAGTCGCTTGCATACTTTCTCTGCTTGTCGTCTGCTTCAAGAACGTGAAAACGCCGCCGTCCTATGTGCCAGCTTTCCCGCAGTGTTTCTCTTCCTGTCACGTGATTTCCCGCCGCGCTGTGAGTGGCCAGGGTGGAGGCTGCCGCTCTGCCGCCGCGAAACATTTCCAACCTGGTGGAACCGTGCCGCTCAGCCGCTGCGGCTGGCCAGAGCGCCGCGACGGCAAAAATCGCGTCGCTCTATACTTCGTTTCACTTTATCTGCGAGCGAAGCCAAAGCTAGAAGCGCGAGACCAGCGCTATTTGCATTTCTCCCCAGCTCGCGCGCTCGAGCAAAGCCTGAACGCACGGAGCTTCCGTGCTCGCGCTTCCAGTTTTGCCTTCGCTCGCACATAAGGTGAAACGAAGTATAGGGCCAAAATCGCTGCATGTGAAACCAGCTTAAAGGGGTCATGAAACGATTTTCCTACTTCTTCCTCCTTAGCTTTAATCCTCAACTCAAATGTGAATTGTGAAATCACGTGGTCGTGACATTCCTTCGGCACCGGTGCGATGACTCCTAGGTTCTACCGTGCTTTTTATGCACACCATAGAACTTGTCATTCCCCAGTGACAATAAGTTCCGTCAGGGCACTCATTGGCCACGAACGCGAATCCAAATATTCGTCGACGGATTGATTGTTGACGAGCGCATACGTCCGAGTGACGCAGTTCTCGTGTCCAATGCGTGAGCTGGGCTCTGCTGACGTCAGTTTGGCGCCGGTGACGCGCTTTTGGAATCGCGGATGTATCATAGTGAAAAGGCGGAGAGCTTTCGAAGGCAAGAAGGTACAAAATAGTCCGCTATATTTTCAAATGTTCGTACCGAAAAGCTGGCTTTTGACTTTCTAGCCTGTTTCTTTTGGCCAACTAAACGATATGCGATTAGTAAAGTCCCAATTTAAAATCATTCATCCCAACCCAAAATTCGTTTCATGGCCCCTTTAAGCTTTCTATACTGCGGAACCAGCGAACCTATGCGAAGAGCAAGTTCGTCTGCTTCTTGCGGAGGAGTTGTGGTGACGTCAGAACGACGCCGAGCTCTGATTGGTTCTGACTGGAAGAGTAGTGGGTATACCTCCAAGCAAGCTGCCTTGAGGTCTACCCACTATCCTTTATTCGGAACCAATCAGAGCTCGGCGTCGTTCTGACGTCACCACAACCCCTGCGAAAGAAACAGACGAACTTGCTCGCCGCATAGATTTTATAATTCAGATTACGAAAGGTGTTTGCAATTTAAGGGCCGTGGGGCAGATCGGTTGCTCTTGGGCATGCGCGCGTTGCCGCGAGGCGAGTGGGAGCATAGCGGGCGGAGGGGCCGAGCAAAGGAGGCTTGTACGTAACGCGTTACAAATAGCGCGTTACTTCTACCTAGCCCCCTTTTTTTGTTTTTTCTGTAACGAAGTAACGACCTATTTCCTTTTCAAAAGACTACGTGTAACGTATTTTTGTTGAGTTTCCACGAGGTAATGAATAACGGTGCTTAGTCACTTCTGGAGGGGAACGCGTACAATACAAGCGGATACCGGGAGTCCCAAATAGCGGCCAGGCACTTTAAATCGATCGCGAAATTCGGTTTCTTAACCTATCGCGCTACGATTTTGTGCAGCGTTGCCCACAGATGGTGCTTTTTTTTTTTTTTTATAAAATTCGCAAAGAGCGAACTTACCTGAGGAAAAAGTAAAAAAAAAAAAGAAAGAGGTTTAACTTCTATGGAAAAACAGCGAAGCCATTGGTCGTCAAACAATAGGGAACCCTATTTTTTGAAGACCAGTGGCTTCGCTGCATTTCCATAAAAGTGAAGCCTTTTTCTTTTTTTAGTTTTTCCTCACGCAAACTCGCTTCTGCAAATTTTACAAAAAAATAAAAAGCACCATCTGTGGGCAACGCTGCACAAAATCATAGCGCGATAGGTTAAAAAACCGAATTTTGCGGTCGATTTAAAGAGCCTGGCCGCTATTTGGGACACCCGTTACTTTAGAATACCAGACGCTCTCCTCAGCTGCATTAGACAGAACGACGGCCGCGCAGAATCCTCCCCTGGTGGAATGGTTTATTTTTCAACGCCCCCTCCCCCCCCCCCCCCCCCCCCCCCTTCCTCTCGCTGCCAGAGCACTTGACCAGGCGAAGCCTCGGGAAGCGGTGCTGCTGACGGGGTCGCGAATGCGAAGACGGCACCGCTGCAGCCGTCACGCGTGTTTCCGCGGTTCTTTGTTGTCGTCTTTCCCCATATGTTCTCGGAAAGTATTCTTTCTATTGGCGAGGAGATCGAACTGTAGGGCGCGCAGTTTCATTGACATCATCATCACGAGAAACAATCGCTGTTTGACAAACATTTCCGACGCCAGTATACTTGCATATATCGTATACGCCGCATCGTTTCCGTGCTCGCTGCATATTTTGTTTGTAGCGATATGGTGCGCACTTGCTGCGTACATCAGTGCTCGAAGCATGCTTTTGAACCGGGTGTACGCAGCGCGGAGGACTGCAGGTCGCAAGCGACGATGGAAACACTGTCCGCCGTCGACTCTGCGTGCAACACTGCATTGATAGGATCGCAGTTGAGCACGTCCTCTCCTTCAACGAGACACTGCTTGCTTTCGCCGATGTCGTCCATGATTGTCGCAAGAGACGGGGTAACTGAAAAGTGATGCGCGTGTTTTTCGCGAATAATTCAGAGAAACAAGGACGCCGCGCCGGCCACGCACGATCCAGGGCGCGCGGCCGACCGAACGCGGCTGGCCGGACACCTGCGCGCGGACGCAGGTATTTTCGGGGGGGGGGGGGGGGGGGGGGGGGGGAGGCCAGCGTGTTAAATGTTTAAAAAAAACCCTAACACCCCCCGTTTCCCCGCTCTAAATTTTTACACATACTAAAATCAAGAGGGGGGTCAGGATATCCGCAACCCCCCTCTGAATCCGTCACTACCACGCATGCGCATGTTTTGCCATTCACGGGGACTTTGATGGCATTGAACAAAAAGGGGCTAGATTGCTTTTATTCAGATGCGTCTAGGAGAAAAGAACAGTATTACATAACTTTCCCGAGCCTCGCGTCGTCGTCTTCTATGGCAGCGAATGCACTAATGACTGCGGCCGACGGGTTTGTTTGCCACACAGCGTTTGTTCCCGAAGTGGCCGCTAGAAAGCGCCCCCCCCCCCCCCTCTCCTCTCCAATAGCCGGTGACAAGTTTAGAGTTCAGGGCGAGGGAAAGGAAGGCTGGGGAGGAGGAAGCAGACGG
Source organism: Ixodes persulcatus (assembly GCA_013358835.2). Classification (NCBI taxonomy): domain Eukaryota; kingdom Metazoa; phylum Arthropoda; class Arachnida; order Ixodida; family Ixodidae; genus Ixodes; species Ixodes persulcatus. The sequence continues at coordinate 65,298 of JABSTQ010009637.1, read as the reverse complement.
AATGCTGGTGGGAGGAGGATGTTTCCTCCTTTCCTCTCCAGCACTCCATTTGCTTCCTGCTCCCAGCCTTCCTTTCTCTCGCCCTTTAACCCGTCATCTACCATAGTAAAGTAGTATTTGATACAAGTATGGGTCGAGAAACTGAGGGAGAGGAGGAGAGACGAGAGCGAGCGGGGACGTGAGAACGCCGAGCTCTGATTGGAACGATTAGTGGGTAGACCTAAGGCTAGCAGCCTTTGCCTCCACTGCAGTCGTCGAACGCGTTCGAATGCGAGAGCCAAACGCCGGATGCCGGCGTTCCGCGTTTTAAAGCGTTCGATGAGCGCACTGGAGACGAAGGTAGCTAGCTTTAGGTCTACCCCCTAATCATTCCAATCAAAACTCGGTGTTCTGAAGTCCCCTCGCGCTCACGTCAACTCCTCTCCCTCACTTTCTCAGCGCACACCAAAGTTCTCAACCCAGCTCGCGCCAGTTAATTGCACGACGAGAACACGCTACGCATATGCGTAATTTTTTTTTTTTTTTTAATCTGCACAAGGTATATTAGTATAGCCGCGGTTATTCCCGAACGAACGCGTAAAAAAAAACGAGAAATTATTAACGACGACAAATATTAAAAGTCACTTGTGCTTCATAAAAGTGACACGCTCGGAATAACGAGAGAACAACGCGTTGCCTTGAAGCTGCCGTAACGCGTTCCTCTTGAATTGTGGTAACGATTAGCCTTGCTTCGTTACTTTTTGAGTGAGTAACGAGTAAAGAAAGTTAGTTACTTCATTTCAGTAACATGTATAGTACGTGTTCTGGAGCAAAGTTTAGAGACGCTCGCGGGCGATGGACGCCTTTTTTCGCCACGATCCTCGCAGCTTGTTATCGCAAACGCACTGCCCTTAAACCGTACTCCTGACCCCGATCGAGAAGTCGGAAATACTCTCAAAACGCCCGAGGAACACTATACAGCGATCGAGGATAGAACGGCGCTCCCCTATGCCAACGGTATATTTACATCTTTATGTTTGCCGCAGGCCAAGTACGATCCCGGCAAGCTGGAAAACATCAGGCACCACCTGAAAGAAGTGAGTTGGATCAAAGTTTCGAACAAACGGGTTATGGTGTCGTGGTGATTTTTTTATTCTGTGTATTGGTCAATTCAGGGGCTACAGAGGAGGTTTGGGTCACTGACCAATTAGGAAACGCAGAAAACCCAAACATCTTATTTTGGCATTACTGCACTAACGTTGCTGCATTAGCCGATAAAACGAAAATTAAAAAAAACGCCGCAGTACGAATTACGAAGCGAGAAGCGCGAATAAAACGAGTGCCTCCCAGTGTTCCAAGAAGTTACTTTCATCAAAATCATACAAATTATTTTTTTTTATAATTTCCTTTTTTAAAGATTGTAAGTTTTGCATTTTTTCCGCGAGTAACGCCGGCCTACATCGCACACTGAACTAAACAATCGACGACTGGGCAATTGCGTTCCATACGTGAAACATCCTAGCGTCACACGACATCGGGTCACGTGATCTTAATCCTCCCGCTAAATGTAGAGGAGAAATTGCTAAATTGCCGTACAGGTCACGTGACATCGATTTCCCCGCTATATTCAGGGGGGGGGGGGGCGGGGGGGAAACCTGAATTGTGTTTCGCTCACGGGACGTTAATTTTCCCGCTATATTTAGCTGGGAAATCGACGTCACATGACCTGATGTCTCGTGACCCATGCACCAATTCAACTTCCCCACTAAATTCAGCGGAGAAACTGAGTCGGTGCGTAGGTCTGCGACGTCCCCATAATGCAACACTGCGCGCGTTGCATATGCGGACGTCACAAACCGCGGCTTCACGAAATCCGGAGCAACTAGCCAAAGAACGTTTCACGCTAAAACTCCCCATCCCATTACACAATGATGTCGTCCAATATCCATCCCATTACACTGATATCGCCTAAAAAGTTAAGCGGTGTAGTAATCATCGACAACTTAAGAAACATAGGGCATGGCTTAGTATGTATGTCAGGGACTATACTTTTCCGCAAAGCGCATGGAAGAGCCAGTCGCTGCCGCCTATTGAAGGGAGCTTGACGAACGACAAGAATGAAAATATTGTCGCGGATGAAAAAAAAATGATATAGACAAACGTAAAACTAAAATGAAACGTTTAATCGGAGAACTCGTGCCAGAAACTAAAGGAAGAACGAGCGTCGAGAAAGCAGCGGCGAGCGGCGAGGTGTCGACGTAACAGCTGGTCAGCGCGAGAGTGTAGTGTGTAGTACACTCGGTGTCTCGAACATTCGAACCTATAGAATGTTCGAGCGTCGAACTAGGGCGAGACTGACAAAGGCACTGAGCGTGGTGGAACAACATGCTTAGTGCCACAGCGCAGAATGACTTTTTTTTTTTTTAAAGTCTAAAAGTATTACCTGCCCCGTCATTCGCCGAGCTTCCTTCGTAGATTGCACCGTCTGGTTCTCCCCAAGTGCTTCGAGGAAACGTAGACGCTACGGGTTTCTACGAGTCGAAAGCAAAGTGCAGGTATACTTGACCAGTGTTCTCGAATGTGTTCTCGAACTGGGGAATTTTTGCTGGCAGGTCGAAAAGGCCGCCAAAAGACTGCGGCAGATGGTGGAGAGAGTGAACGAGGTAAGAGACCAAACCATAAACGCCGAAGGAACGCTCACGGCCGGATTAGAGAGCGGTTTTCCTCTTAACGTCGAGGTCACACTGTTCATACATTGTACAAAGGACGCGGCGTTCGCTGTAGGCATGATGACAAATTCATCTGCGGACACTCCCCAGACTGTCCTCAGACTTGTTCGATGTAACAACAGTGTGATATTGTATTAGTGGTGTATTAGTAGTGTAACTGCGGCTTAAGGTCTTTGCTCTCACTCATAGAGACTATGGGATTCTTGAACGTAGCATAGAGAGTTTTCGGGAACCGTTTATGCACATCCGATACGGTACGATGAGCCTTCTTGTTTGAACTGCGCATGTGCGAGTCTTCTGCGGTAGCGCATGCGCCGTTCGTACCCGATAGCCCATCGTACTGTATCGGATATGCAAAGACGGTTCCCTAAACCTCTGTAGTGTTTATACGGTTGGCACCTAACCGTTTCCGTTTCTGCACTCGTAAAACGGAAGACCGTCACACACGAGTGCAGTCTCGGAAGTACCGCGTTACAAGTAACGACGTTACTGATAACGCATTACTTTTCTTTTTTTTGGTAACACATTAACCTACTCGTCATACTTTCAAAACGACTAACCAGTAAAGATTTCTTTTTTTTTTTACTATTTGATGGCATTGACATGAAATTGCGTTACTCGTTCCTTTCGTTTTTTTTTTTTGTTTTTTTTTTTCAGCCTTGCGTTTTTAAATTTAAGCTTAAATTAGTTCGCGTTCTATAAACTGCACCGAAAAAGATTTTCTTCTCCGCGGCATATTTTTTTTTCCTAAATTCTTTACTAAGAAAACAATCGATCCAATCAAAATTTAAAAAGAAATGTTCTAAAATTTTGATACAAAATATACTTATATATATATATAAGTCAAAGATGCGTACTGTCGGAGTTACTAATTCGAAGTTTATTACGACGTTTCGAGCGGGGACCGCTCTTCAGGGATGAAGAGCGGTCTCCGCTCGAAACGTCGTAATAAACTTCAAATTAGTAACTCCGACAGTACGCATCTTTGACTTATTAACTTTTCCCGGTCCATTGTTTTTACATTTACCTTACTTCACCTATATATATATATATATATATATATATATATATATATATATATATATATATATATATATATATATATATATATATATATATATATATATATATATATATAAACTTTATGAAATCACCCTGCAGAAGTTTAATTGTTATGAAAGTTGGCATCCGTAGTTTATCGCTGCCAAAACAATCCTGCAATCCGAAGTAATGCGTAAGTGACGTTGATTAGTTCTTGCAAGTCACGCCAGCGGTATCCGTTACGTTCGGGGTACCGTAACGGATCTTACTAACGCGTTCATTTTGCCACACCAACGAGTAACGCTCTGTTTGGTTACTTATGTTTTGGTAACGAGCGCAGCACCGCGATCGAGTGCTGCTTCTGAATTCGCTTGTTAGATTTTATGTTGCAAAAATTAACGCTGACAATTGTTTTCTAAAATTCGTAACAAAACCAGCGTCGATTAAGATTTTTGTTTTCCTACCTCGTAAAAGAAAATTTTGTATACCGAAATTCGACTTTTTTTTTGCGTTGGAGTTGGGTTAAACTGTTTAAAAAGTCGAACTTAGTTAAAAAGTCTTAAGCACCGGTCACACTCTTGCGACCGAGTACGACCGAGAGAGACCAGACTGGTTTAGGCCCGTTCACACTCTTGCGACCTGTTAAAGGGATACTTCAACGAAACTTGAAATATTCCCGTCGTGTTCAAAAATAGGTTGAATATGATCCACAATATCCGTAAATGACAATCGCACGTTTGTATTTTGATCCTGGTGGCTGTATTTTTCGTTATAAACGGCCCACTCTGGCAAGCGCTCGGAGAAGGCCCAGCTTAGAGCACGTGACATCCAACGCAATCGTGACGTAGGTCGTCTCGAGACGAGCAAAGCTACGGCGAGGCTGACGCCGAGAGGATGGCCTAGTCGTTCCAGCCACCGAAGCGGCTGCTTTTGTACGAATTTTGAGTGACGGGTTAATCTTCTATAATCTTGTAGGGGGACAATAGCGACTTCTGCGACACACAAAAGGGATTCTCGGGAAGAGGGGAGTTCCTCCTTCTGCCCTTCTCTCGTCGTGGCCGGAGGCGAGACAACCTCCGTCACTAGCTGTCAAGGTTCCTAGACGAGCATTACAAACGAGGCGTTAGCGACATCCACCAGGTGCTCTTTGCTAATCGTTTAATTCGTTTTAAAATTCCTTTTCGAGACTTTTTTAACAAGATATTGGTATGTTCCATGTGATACTGCTCTTTTGAGCACATATAAACCAAAAAATGAGCGCCGAAATTTCGTTGTAGTATCCCTTTAAACCTGGGTTGCTTAAAACTTCTTAAACCAGAGGATACACTGGCGCCATCTATTGGGTAGCAGTGTAAACTCGGTGGTCCGGCATATTTTTTTATTTCTCTCGCGCATTATCCTTTCTTTCTTGGCTCGAAACACTTTTGTCAATGTTATAAACGAGCCTTTCTATGGGTATTACGCACATTTGACCTCGGAAATCCCGCAAAACCTTCGCTCTTGTGAAATGCAGTTCCAGGGTCACCGCATAGATGGCGCCTCAATGCCAGTGTGTCCTCTGGTTTAAGAAGTTTTAAGGAACCCAGGTTTAAGAGGTCGCAAGAGTGTGAACGGGCCTTTTGTAAGCCTTTTACGACTTCTTAGGACCGGATGCGCTGCAGCGGAGCTGGTCCTAAGAGATCGCAAGAGGCTTAAAAACCGGTCTGGTCTCTCTCGGTCTTACTCGCTCGCAAGAGTGTGAACGGGCCTTTATGGTTTGCCCACTATACTTCGTCTCATCCTACGACGGACTAAAGGCCAAAGCCACGGGCCGCCAGGTCCAATCACGTTCCACGCTAAACTATGACACGCTTAGCATTGGTTAGGTTTGGACGAATAGTGCTCCGAATCCAAAAATGCTGCGTCATTTTTATAGCTTCGACACTGCAATGAGCCAGTAATCCGTGGCTTTCTTGGCGATGGGAAATTGTTGAGTCACTCATTGCCCGATCCGAGCCACTGTGGGCCCATTCCCATCAGTGATCCGAGACGTGGGCACCGATACGTGCTTCGAAGCGAAATACCACACAATGTCCAAGTGGCTCGTGATTGGATCTGGCGGTTCGTAGCTTCTGCCTTTAGTCCATCGTAGGGTGAGACGAAGTATAGTCAAACCTCGAGTTTCGACTAGAGCCTAAATTTAAGAGAGAGAGAGAGAGAGAGAGAGAGAGAGAGAGAGAGAGAGAGAAAGAAGAGAGAGAGATAGGGAGAGAGTGAAAGGAGGAAGGAAAGGGGAGAGAGAGAGAAAAGAGAAACCCAAACCATGGGAGCGTTTGCAATGTAATGGCGGACGCCTCCTACGCCGATTGGCCGGGGCTGCGCATGCGCAGCGTTGTCGGGTGGCGAGGAGCAAAGCGGGCGGACGTTTGCAGACGATCAACGCGTTCGCCAACTTCCTCACAGCTCGTGCTGCAAACGCGGCCCAGAAACAACCTGACACCGATCGAACACCAAGAAACGCTCTGTAACCTATATAGGCACACGCGCACAGTCGATTCGAAGTCCATCCGATGACGTGTTCGAAGCTTTTTCCATGCTATTTGCGAGATCAAATCAACGCACTATATCCACACGAGAAATGGTCGTTTATGACATTGTAAAAAGTTTTTTCGAACCAAAATAATAAGAGTAATATTAATGCGCACAATAAATATACGGAAATGCTCATTTTTCTAATGTTTACAAAATCACAGTCCAGCGTGCGATCTTCACAGCCCAGCACGTGCGTGTTCGTCGCTTCGGAAAGCGAGCAAAGCACGCGCCATACGCACGAACGCTCAAAATGGCACCGGCCACAAGCTCGTTTTTGGAAAGGTCGAAAAGACGAGTAGCTCGTAAGTTGCCATGGTACCCGATAAGGCCAAAAATATATACAGGGTGTTTCCCTGTAGGGTGGACGAATTCTATATTTCAAAAACTACTCGTCGCAACAAAAAAAGGCTTGTGTCGTTTTGGTCCTGGGCCAGGGGCCCATTTAGGAAAATTATTAAAGTCCGGGATAATTAGACTGTTAATTGTTTTTGCGTAATTAACTTTTTTATTATTGTGTTTAAGGGCAGGGTTTCAATTAAAAAATTGCTCAGCATCATCGAAAAACACTAAAACAACAAATTGCAGAACGATAGAAGGCACGCGCAGCATTTTACGGCTTTCTGAAAAACCGCACAAATTCGACGGGTTTTTGAGTTTCGGTTTGCAATCGGAGCGCATCTCGGCCCCGACGGTACCGCGCCCCGTGGAGAAATAGTGCAACCAGCCCCTGCTGCGTTGCGCGAGGACAGCGCAGCAGAGGTTGGTTGCACTATTTCTCCACGGGGCGCGGTGCCGTCGGGGCCGAGATGCGCTCCGATTGCAAACCGAAACTTAAAAACCCGTCAAATTTGTGCGTCCTTTCGTCGTTAGAGATATTTAAGTGGTTTTAAGGCACACGGTCGTAAACTGTCACATGTTAGTCAACCAGCCTCTGGCCTCCACCGGGCTCCCGATTTGCTCACCGGATAAGCGTAAGCGTCTATCCTGTCTCCTGTATTCTTCTTCAGTTTCCTCACGTTGCTCCCTGGCTTTAACCATGTGTAAGCGTAAGCAAATCTGGAAGCTGCCTAAAATGCTAGTTCGTGAATTGCTAAGTTCGCGTTTACTTTTGCCCCGGCACAGCCCCCCCCCCCCCCTTTTTTTTTCTTTTCCTTAAACCAGACGATGTGACGTCCATTAAAACGCGCCGTTCAGAGTGCAGCAATTGAACGGTTGACACCCGCCACCGGGTTCAGACTACGGTTAAGAATCTGCGGTACTTGGGTAGAAAGTATACTTAGTTTGTCGGCATTATCGCCCACAGAAAACGCGAACCGACACTGAGCCAACGACTTCAGCAGCACCAACAACAGTCAGCCAAACAGCAGCACCAACAGTCCGCCAAACCACGCCGGAAATGAACACGGAAAATGTAAGTATATGCTATCGAGAGAAAAGTGCTCTCTTTGAAAGCGATATTTAGTTTACATGGAAACCTTGCACGAACCTTGCTCGTGTTGGTGTCGGTCGCACCGTATCAAGGCCATGGGAGAGGCTGTTACCAACGGAGCGCAGTTGTTGGTCCGACGTCACCGCGCTCGTGACCAATGACGTTGCTCCGTCCAGATTGTGGGGACGGGAGAGGGCGGTGCATACACCCCCCCCCCCCCTTCACTGGGTAACAACAAGGGGCGCGAAGTAGGTCGTAGGAACTGCGTATTAGTAGAATCCGTCTCACCGTAACTTGGTAAACAACGAAAAATACCACCGCGCCCATCACCGCGTCGGAAGGAGACACTTCTCGCAAGACTTAGTTTGAGCTTACCACGGAGATTTGCCTGTCACTCAAAATCCACAAAAGCGGCTGTCCTCTTTCTCCAGCCCGTGACTTCGACAGCACTGCGTGCAACTACGGTGAGATATAGCGTAACCACGTGTCTCCCTCCGACGCGCTGTTTGGCCCACTCAAACCGTAGCCTTCGTGGTTTACCAAGTTATGGTAGGACGGAGTATAGTTGCATTTCGCTCATGAACGAAATATGCCCCAAAACATTCCATACCAGTGTTGGACAAGTTACTCGACAAAGGTATTTAAGATAAGTTAATAAATACACGCCTCATGATGTATTTAGAGTACTACTCAGGGTTACTTTCACCGCATAGTATTTCGAGTAGAGTACAAATACTTGCAAATGTAGTTCAATTACTTTCGAAGACACTTCCACATTGTGCCATTTGTATCGACTTCGATCACACCAGATTGATTTCTTTGCAGTCAACAGAAGCAGACAACACCACGGTGTTATTCTATGTGGTCCCAGGACAACGTGGAGTATCTCTGGTGCATTTTATAAGATGATATTTTCAGTACTTGTAAGACGCGGAAGAGCTCGTTTTGTGCTTATTTTCTAATGCGCACCTTGAACGCACCGATTTACTTCGCGGTATATTAGTCATTATATCCGGAGTTCACGTTAAACAACTTCTAATACGCAAAAAAAAAAATGAAAGCCGTTTACAACTCGCTGTGACGCCGGATTAGAGCGCAGCTCTTGAGGAGGAGGAGGGGAAGGTACGTAGAGGGGGCTATGCCCCTCCTCCTCTCCTGCCCTCCCCCATTTAGGGGAAAATTTTCCGCTAAATTTAGCAGAAAAAATTCCCCGCTAAATTTAGCGGGGAAAAGTTTCCGCTAGATTTAGCGGGGAAACTTTTCCGCTAGATTTAGTATGGAAATTTCTCCGCTACATTTAGCGGGGAAATTTTTCCGCTAGATTTAGCGGGGAAACTTTTCCGCTAGATTTAGCGGGGAAAATTTTCCGCTAGGTTTAGCGGGGAACTTTTTCCGCTAAATTTAGCGGAGAATTTTTTCCGCTAAATTTAGCGGGAAAATTTCCCCATCATGGACCGCGCGGTTACGCCGACGGCGACGGCGACGGCGACGCCGACGCCGCTCAAGCCTGAAATGGGCGCCTAAGAGCTGCACTCTAAAAGGTTAATAACAAGGCTTTCCCGCGCCTTCCGGGGAGGGCTAGGTTTGAGGAATTAATCGATTAACCTAACGATTAATCGATTATTACTTTAATCGTGATTAACTTTTTTAACCGCGGTTAATCGGCAAAAATTTTGACGAACTAAAAGAAAGTAAAAATTTAATGCTTTCACCACGCAGGACATGGACGAATACACCTATATGAAGGGCAATCTTTGGGCGAAATTTTTGGCGTAAAGTAAACCCTCAGGGCGGGATTCGTAACTCCAGACAAGTGCGGAACGTTGCACGTGCCCTGGCCACTTGAACGCCGTGCGAGTGTCCGTTTAGTGCAGCATATACTATTATGAACAATCAAAGGAGGCCGCCCTTGCCAGAGAATAATCAACGAACCTCTTTGCCTCATGCAGGTGAAGTAATAATTTGTGAGTTTCGATGTCTTTGAACTGTTCTCTCGACTGCGTATCCCAGTTCATTCATAATGGAAATTGTATACTGCGCTGTTTATCACATATTCAACAGAGGCAAAAAAAAATATCTACATATTTTGACTAAAAAAAATATTATGCATTGTGGTGAATGGGGCCAATTAATCGGGTTATAATTTTTAATCGTCGCCCAGTCCTAGACAGGAGTCTTCGTTTGCATTTTGACAGCCCATCATGCTCATTGCTCGCTTCCTGCATTGTTGGAATCATTTTCCTCACCTAATTGGGTCGCGTTATCAACCTTCCCCAAAACGGTGTTCCTGCCGTAACAAAGCAAAACATAAACAAAAAGCACATAGGAAACTTTTTTTTCTTGCGTCCATTCCATATTTTCATCTGTTTGTTCCTCTGTTGGCATTTTGAGTATGCATATATTTGGTTCTGGCTTATTTCGTGTTTTGTGTTTGGTCGTGTCCGCTCCAAGTTTGCAATCGGTTGACATTTGAGCTTATGTGTGCCGGATCCTATTCCGGTAAAATTTTCCTGCAACATGTTTCTTTTCTTCTTTTTTTTATTTTTAGAGCGCAGTTCTTAGGCGCCCGTTTCCGGCTTGAGCGGCGTCGGCATAACCGCGACCCCCCCCCCCCCCCCCACCGAGGACCTCGGGAGGACCTCGGGAGGACCTCAGGTTCTTTCGGGAAGACCTCGGGTACCTTCAGTGACCTCGGGGAGGGGGGAGGGGGTCACGTGACCCCCCCCCTCCCCAAGGTTACGTGACCCCGAGGTTACGTGACCCCCGAGGTCACGTGACCCCCCAGGTTACGTGACCCCCCCCCCCCCTCAGTACCCTTCCCTCCTCCTCCTCAAGAGCTGCGCTCTAATTAGGCGTTACAGGGAGTTGTAAACGGCTTTCACTTTTTTTCTTTCAAAGATTAGAAAATTTATTGTAGATAAGGAGTACAATGCACCGAGAAATGTAAATTAAGATAAAGTAGCAAATGCTTTCATTGAAATGTATTTGGAAGATACCAAATCACTGCCGAAAGTAATTGAAATACAGCATATTGAGCATAGTATATTCGAGATTGTCACAACAAGTCTGTTTCGTACCCATCTTTTTTTTACATTTTACATTTTTTAAATAACTTCTTTCAGCCCTGCACGGAGACGTATGTACGTATATGCATGTTGTCGTAATTCGTTCTTATTTTCCTGCGATGTAAACCACCACCCAAAAATGTAAAAACACATGAACAGCAGCGCCCCCTTTCCAGAAAAACCTTTCTTTCTTTTCTTTTTTTTTTTTTTTTACTCTTTGTAATTTTGGGTTTGGAGACATTGCCTATACTACTTTACTGAATGGTCCTTGGTTCTCTGAAACTTGCCGTCTTGAGAAAGAGGCTAAATTATGAAGACTTATACCCGTGTCAGACGGCGTTCTAAAGATCCTTTCCACTAAACTCCTTTATAAAATTGGCAAACCAGCGCACGCCGTGGGGCACGTGCGCACTCAACATCGCGAGCAGATTGGTCGATTTTATAAAGGAGCTTAGTGAAAAGGATCCTTAGAACGCCGTCTGACAGGGGTATTAATTGATGCGACGCTGCTTCCAGCTCAAAATCTTCGCCCATAATCCACGTCGGTGACATTTTGGCTTCCATATCTCTGTAAGCTGACGCCGCGGAGGATGCAGTTTTTTTTTGTTGTTTTTTTCCAGATCTCGCGAGTTCGCACCGTGCACCGTGATCGACTGCGCAGGCCAGAGCATGCAGTAGTCGAGACCATAAATAAGGGAGGACCCACGGCTTGGGGCTGGCAGTCGAATTTTGATCGTACGCTGCGGTCTTTATTCGGAGTTAAGACGAGCTGGTACTTCAGAAGTCGGAACCTCGGTGGCCCAAAATGGCTAAGATAAAACGTCGCCAAACGGCTCCAAAAAAGATAAAGAAACCCGTCCGCAATTTTCTTAGTTTTCTCGTAGACTGAGCCGTCTGGTTGCTTCTGCGTTTTGCCAACACCAAAGACGGCGCTGACAAAAAATCGCTTACATGCACGCGAATAGGAAATAATAGCGGAAAGGTACCTCCGAGAGGCGGTTTCATTGACGGTGGAATTTGTGGGTTTCGGACACGCCGCTTGGATAGCGTGTTCGAAAACCACCACATCTAACGTCAATGAGCCGTTCGCGGACTCTGTTGGTGACACCCACGTAACACTTTCCACTATTTTCCACCCTACAAACCACCGGAGCCGATTCAATGCTGTGTGATCGGGTCCCGCGATTTTTAACAATGCCAATGTATCCCGACTCCAGAGATCTATTCGCGACTCCAGCAAACTATAGGGGGCGCGCTGGTCAGGCAAAATGGCGGACGAGAGGAGGTCGTTTTCGTGATTCAGCACGCGGACCACCATATATTTCTTGCACTGCAGCGTAAAATCGGTGTTACATATGAAAGCAAAGCGATTTTTCGACGGTAGAAACCTTATTCTAGTCGTGCGTAGGAATGACACGGCGGAAGCATAAAAATAATTACTGGAAACAATGTTCGTTACGATGCTGCCTACGAGAACCAAGCAGCGATAGCAGACGACAGAGTCGAAACGACCTCCTCTCCTGAGCTTCTCGGCGTTGCCGCTACGCGGCGTCGATTTCGCTGGATTAAGTGAATGGTGGCAGAAAGCGAGAGAAAACTAGGCATTTTCTTATTAACTGATGGCAAGGGGGATTTATAGCCTCACTTTCTTTTCAGTACGGAGTGAATATAGTTTTCACATTTAAATATTCTAAGCTTAAAGGGTAAGACAAAATGGCTAGGTGGCGTAAGCTACCGCCCGATCCAAAGGGCTCAGCCGTATTCATCCATCCATCCATCCATCGCCTTTTCAGTTTTCAGCTATTTATACATGAGGAGTATAGACACGCAGAGGAGACAGCGCACTAGGAAATTAAGAGGAAAGTTTTTAGGCTATAGTGGAGTTACGGAAGAGCATGTCTCAGTTCAGAAGAAAGTTAAGGCCACAGAAAGAGATCGGTGGCTAGAGGGAATGCAGACAAAGACGGCTTTGGAAAGCTATAGATTAAACAAAACAGTTATTGTCAAAGAAAGCATTTATGATAATTCTATGGGAAGCTCATTGTTGTTCGAGGCAAGGACAGGTGTTTTGCGAACCAGAACATACAGAGCGAAGTACCAGGAAATGGATACAGTGTGCGCTCCTTGTGGAGAGGAGGACGAGACGGCTGAGCACTTGATAATCTACTGTAAAGGGCTTCACCCTATGCCTACCGAAGACAACATAGATTTAATAAAGTCATTGGGCTTTAGAGGCAGCGAAGGAAAAGTGGATTTCAAGACAGTAGAGATTACCAAGCAAAGAATAAGTGAACGGTGGCAGAAAGCGAGAGAAAAGTAGGTATTTTCTTATTAACTAATGGCAAGGGCGTTTTATAGCCTCACTTTCTTTTCAGTACGGAGTGAATATAGTTTTCACATTTAAATATTCCAAGCTTATATGATAGAACAAAATGGCTAGGTGGCGTAAGCTACCCCCCGATCCAAAGGGCTCAGCCTGATTCATCCATCCATCCATCCAGCCAATAGGGGACGCCACTATCGGTCAAATATGGCGGTCTAAAACAGATCGTGCCGTGCCATGTGCCAGCTCAACGCATAACGCCGGGGCATCGGCGAGCGAGCATTGGACTCAAAATGGTTTGCCCCGATTTTATCCTCCATGTTTCGAACCTGCGGCGATATGCAGAGGTTTTACTTTCTTCGAGGAAGCGATGAAAGGACTGCCTACTGTCCTTCCACGCTGCTGATGAACGTCGATAAAGGCAGAATGTCGGGTTCACGCGGTTGCGTATATAAGTTGCGTGCAGAGCAACCATCGGAACAAGCTGATACCACAGTTACGACAGAGTCACCGGGACAACTGTTCTATCGCGCAAATCACCGACAACATCTAATCACAGAAGCAGACAATCGCCAAAGGACCTGTTCCGATCAGTTCAGTGTTTCCCCGCTAGGTGCCGTCCGTTTTGCTGGAGTTGTGACGTCATCACAGTGAGATCGAGCAAAAACGCGGATTGGATACGAGTGCAGCGTCGGTACTCGTCTGGGCCTCGGTGTCCAATCAACGCTCGGCATTGGGCCCAACTTGGGAAGGGGCGGAAAGCCACCAGCGGTGGCGTTGCGTGCCGGCCTCGCCTTCTGGGTGGTTTTGTATTTTCCCCCATTCGAACGCGGGTAAGCGGTTCTTTGCGGGCTTCGTACACAGCGTCGTCGTCCGAATTGGAAAGACGCGCAAGCAGGCAGTTTGCTTCGCGTCGACGACAGAACCCAAAAAGTACGACCATCGGCCTGTTTGAGGCGAGTAAACTTTCCCAGCTTCCTACCACGTAATGTGTTCTATGGGTCGATATTAGTGAGAACACCGTTACGAACGAGCGGCACGTGGATATCGTTATGCAATTATGCTTCCCCGATAGACTTAGCGGGGAGATAGACCCTTTCCGAAATTCAGTATTGCCCCCTCGATAACTATCATCACCCGAGTCATCTCGCCATGCTAATGGCTGCCTTTTGATGGGCGACGAAGGAATATTTTAAAGACAGGCACCGATTGAGAGCGTGAATATTCCAGACGAGTGTGTTGTTCGATGTCATTGACGAGATTTAGAAGCTTCTGTGCGCTGCACATTTTGAGGGTGTCATATGAATCCTTGCAATTCTCGGCTTTGGCACGTCCCAGACAGCTCATGATAATAATATGTGGTGAATTTTACTCAAGTAATCACCTCGTATAGCGTGATCGCTTCTGGACAAAAGAAATAAACACGCACAAAAAAGTGATTTATTGTATAGCGAAGCGCACCATATCTTTTATACGTCTGTCCTTGACTAAAAGATAGTAGTCAGATACCGCATAAGAAACATAGTGCGAGGGGGAAAAGGGCGCGCACAAGAAAAGCCAAAAACTTTTTACAGTAAAGTATTTGGAAAAGCCGTCGTAGAACGGAGGTTTCTCCTCTCCACTTCAGCTTTCCTAGTTGAGCCACGAGATGGCACTGAATTTCTGAAAGGGGTCTGTTGAGGACTTGACCTCTGCACCAACCTGCAGCTTCTCCGCCAGATTTAGGGGGAGAGGTGCTAGTTAGAGGAAGGGGAAGGATGGCAGATGGAGGGGGAAAGGGTGGCACCGTAGAAGGGTGTGGTAACGGCTTGGAAGAGAGAGGGAGTGGGCAGTCAAAGTCAAATTTGGGGGTTTTACGTGCCAAACCAACGACGGGCATCTGGCACGCCCCAGCGGAGGACTGAGGATTAATTTAGACCACCTGGGGATCTTTTGACGTGCAACCGAAAGCTCGGTTACACGGCGCCTCTTCCGCAATAAGCCTCCGTCAGATTGCGGGCACCTCGGCCGGGATTCGAACCCGCCACTTGGGGATCCGTAGGCCAGCGCTCTCGCCTCGGAGCCACCGAGGCGGCTAGGGAGTGGGCAGGGCAAAAACAAAACGGCAAAAACAAATTTAAAGAAATGAAAATCAAAGAAAATAACTAAATGAAAAGAAGAATGTGCTTTGTGCGGGATACATCCTGTGCTCTTTGGTCTTTGTCAGCATATAAAAAGTTTTTTTTTTCTTTTTTTAGTGTGTGTGTGTGTGTGTGCGTGTGTGTGTGGGGGGGGGGGGGGGGGGGGGGGGGTTAATCGGTAACGTTCGCCGGATTTCTTGGGGCCGCCGCCGACCAGACTTCTCAAGCGCCGCCTCGCCTGAAGTCTGAATGAAGACTGGTGTCCATGGAAATGAAGTGCCAGTCGGCGCTCATTTATATATTCCCGTACCGTCCTGGCCGGCGCTTTCGATCACGACGCGAAAGAAAACTCGAGCGATCTGGAAAACAGACCTTCCGGCGCACAGAGATACTCGGCGGGCATGGGACGAAATAATATCACCTGAAACGACAAGGCCTGGGCGAATGACGCCATCGTGAGTGAATCACGGAAGCTTTAAACGCGACCGAAGCTTGGCGGGAGCCGCCACCACGAGCGGCGCGCAGACGCCGCCGCATAGCGGCGGACAAAGCGGCAGACGCGTACGCCTTGGCGCCGCCGCGTGCTAACGTCGCGCTTTTTTGTGTGACGCTGCGAGACGCGGTGCTGATGCAAGCTAGGCGCGAGAGGATGGCACAAACCTTGTCTTCTACATGGTATATTGGACAAAAGCAGACGAATGTCATCGACATCTGGATTCCGGAGGAGATTTTGAGTCGGAAGCACCGTGGTCGGAAGCCAGCGAGCGGGAAAAAAATAATTTGGTGGAAGCAGACGACGTTGCACATGACCATGGTGGAACACCATGGTCATGTGCAACGTCGTCTGCTTTCACAATTTTTTTTCCCGCTCGCTTCTATATTTTATAACACAGAATGTTGTTGTTGTTGTTGATGTTGTTGTTGCTGTTGTTGTTGTTTCAGCCGCATAGACCCTTATGAGAAGTCCATCAGGCAACATTGACGCTCGCCATTTTCTTGGGCAGCAACAAGCGTTTGATTGGATCCGACTTCTCGCCGAACCCCGACGCAACACTCGCTTTCAGTTTACGAGCCGAGCCGAGTTTGTGCCGAACGCTGACGCAGCTCCTTGTGTCCAGCAGCACATGCGCAGAGTATACTTGCCCAAGCAATGGCGGACTCGGCTAATTGGCGCAGGGGCCGCTAGATGGCGCACACTTTTGAAAAGGGTCTATATGCGATACACTAAGAACAATAACGTCATAACCGATTATCGCGTTGTATCTATAGTAGGTTACAAGTCAAGAAGGTAGCGGCAAATGCCCCTCAAAGGGAATCATATATCCCTCCGCCACCTCCGCATCCAATAGCGTCCCATCGTTTCCGTGACGTTGCGGCCAACGCGCGAGGAGGGTCGTGCCTTTCTGTACATATTTGCTTTATCTCTCGACTTTGACTTAGCATTGTGGAAGCCACGAGAGGGAGATTAAGTCTTCCCCCTTCCGATGGAAACAAAGACGACTTTCGGGGATTAGCTTCCCCCTCCGATTGATACAAAGGCTGCTTTCAGGGGCTCGGTTCCTTCTCCGATGAATACAAAGGTCGCTTTCTTAAAAAGTGGGGGTCGGAGACACGTTGGCACCACTCTGTGGCCATTATCTAACCATTGAAGCGGAACAAGAAGCGTTTACAGTGAACTCTTCTTTCGATTGCGGAGGGATTTGAAACCGGCGCACCACGCTTGTGGGAGGAGCTTCTCCTACCTTCTTAACTTGTAACCGACTATAGTAGACTGGAAACCCATCGTTATAAGCGGATACGTGTCGTTTAAGTAGATTGCGCTGTAAATTTCGTGAGAAAACCGTCACCGAGAACCGTCACGTCAATTTCTCGGCTAAATTTAGCGGGGGTGATTATTTGTCGCGCGAAGTTCATTTTTCCCGCTATATTTAGCGGGGATATCGATATTAGGCGCGATGACGTCGTGCGACTGCAAGTCACGTGACGTCATTTTTCCGCTAGCGTGGAAATTAACGTCACGCGACCACCCTCGTGACCGAGTCACATGACGCCAATATATAGACCATTCCGAAAATACGCAGCGGCTCCCTCGTCTTTTCGACGCACTACCCGGGTTGCCAGGTTGGCATATAAATGGCCCAATAGAGGTACCTATTTTTTTTTTTTTTTTTTTTTTTTGTAGTTGGGGGGAAAATTTGGTGTTTGGGTACAGTATCTGCTTTCGTGCTATTTCATACCTGAAATTCGAGCAATTTTCATAGCCTTAAACATTGTATTTTCGAGCCGGGTAGGAAACCAAGATAAACCCAAGAGAGTAGGAAAGGAAACTATACAAATTACGAGCGTAAAAAAAATACAATACGGCCCTTAGAGGTGTTAAGGTCCGTCCACACTTCTTAAACCAGAGGACACACTGGCGCCATCTATTGGGTAGCAGTGTAAACTCGGCGGTCCGGCATATTTTTTTATTTCTCTCGCGCATTATCCTCTCTTTTTTGGCTCGAAAAACTTTTGTCATTGTTATAAACGAGCCTTTCTATGGGTATTACGCCCATTTGACCTCGGAAATCCAGCAAAACCTTCGCTCTTGTGAAATGCAGTTCTAGGGTCACCGCATAGATGGCGCCACAATGCCAGTGTGTTCCCTCGTTCTAAAAAAATTAAAGAAGTTTTAAAGGGGCCCACCAACAATTTTTTGACTGGTTTGAAGTTCGCGCTGAAACGGAGCTTTATGAAAGCAGGAACACCGAGGAAAAAAAATATTACAGAAATTCGCAATATTTTGTGAGTTATTAGCAAATTAAATATTGCAGAAAACAACTTTAAATAAGCAAAACATTGCGCTTCATGACGTAAAATGAAACAGTTTAGCGATTGGAGCAAAGCGGTTGGCCAATTGGACGCGAGTTTGGTTGATAGCCCGTCGGCCCGGTCGGCCATTAGGCCTCACTGCAACCATCGTAGCTTTGGAATCGGGTTGCCATCATCGATGAATTTACCGGGCTTATCGGATTTTGAGCGCCGAATTCTTAAAAAGGAGTGCGGAGCTGGGCGTCGCGCCGTACGAGGACACACCACGCAAGCGCCGCGACGCGTCTCTGCCTCAGTCCGCTTCGACAGCCGCGGAAGATCCGCAGCGGATTGTCGGCCGTCGCGAAACGGCGTCTACGGGTGGGCCAGGTGGGTTAACATTTTTGCAGTGAGCCGCCGCAGGCTGTCGCCGCGAAGCGGCGTGAGCGCAGGGGTGGGGGGGGGGGGGGGGGGGGGGGGGGTGTTAACACGCAACCTCGGCGAGTAGGAGGTACTCCGCCGCTGGGAGGAGCGCATGAGCGACGAGGCGTTGTTTTCGCCCTTTTTGAACTTTAATTTGCAACTTTATTAGCTCTATAAAAACGACTTTTTAGAGAAATAATGACGGTTAACGTGTGATATACTTTATTCCGCTTCAAAATTTCTGGGACGGCTCTCGCCAATCACGAAACCCAGTGAATGTGACGTATAGTGAAAGGGAGCGCCGTTATGCGCGCGCATTCGGCACCTCGCGGCGCCACCGTCGGAGGAGGTGTTTCCGAGTTCTCAAATTAAAATATGATGCGCTAATATTTTTAAACTCTTTCGTTGTCCACTGGGTTTCCGGGACCACTAGCGTGGAGAAACCGCAAAAAAAAGTAGACGCTCAAATACTGTTGGAGGGCCCCTTTAAGAGATCTCGTCTCTCTCAGCCGTACTCGGTCGCAAGAGTAGGGAGTTTTCGTAGACCGCGTTCTACCCTCCGCTAAGCCCTCCGCAACGAAGAAGCCGCTACCGGGCCTGCGCGCCGATGGCCTTGGCTCAACGTTACTAAAACACTCAGTTGGGAAACTCGCCGTCGAAACCTGGGCCGCTGGCGTCCACCGAGACCGAGCTAAATGCGACAACAGCGCCACTCTTTATCATTTGTCTGTACTGTGGTCACCTTGAGCTTTTAGAAAGCCTGTTTTTGCGTAAAAACAACCGGAAAAGACTCTTTTTGTATGAAACTTATTGGAGTTTAGTACAACATGAAGGGCGCGTGATGTTTTTAAAATCTTTAGTTTGCAAGGTTTTGCGGCACAATTAATATTGTTTTTATACAACCATGCCTCAGCGGGGATTTCAGGTAGCGCGTCCCGACCTAGGTGCATTTTAACTTCGGTAGTAAGGCGCGGCGCGTCCGCTGGGGAGATAGGGGTGGCGCCCCTATAACCTCTTCCAATGTATCTGTTTCGGCGCCGAAATGGCCGATTAAAGCCAAAATAGAAGTAACGTGCGGTTCCACGAACGGCCGCTGCGGGAGAAATGGTGGCGTTGTGTTCGTCATTAGCTCGATGCTCGAGGACAATTCGGGGACACTTTTTCAGAGCAGTCTCTATGGCAGTTTCCCAACTGAGTGTTTTAGTAACGTTGCCTTGGCTGTAGAAACCCGGATCTCGTAGCGGGTTGCGGAGAGCGTTGCGGGACAGCGGAAACGATCTACGAAAACTCCCTAGTGTGAACGGGCCTTTAGTCTGGGAAGGGCGACCGTTCTTTTTTTCCTCGTTTCAATATCGCAGTGACGTTTTGTCTCCTCCGCGACTGGTTCTGGAAGCCAGTGATTTTTTGTCTCCTTTTTGTATTATTTTGCACACACACCTATTATATGTCTGCGTATATTGTCATTAATGTTCCAAGAGATGTTTCAAATACCTCGAATTAAGTTTGATATTTTGGGCTAATTGAGCTATTCTTATAGCCTGACATTTGGTATTTTTGGGCTATATCTCACAAACATGGGACGGATAAATCTGCGAGTGCCTGACAACCCTGCGCACTTCGGCAATCTAGGGGGTGGCACTCAGCCGGTCGAACGACGTTTTGGCGAACGCCGACTTTTCATCGAAAGACACTTCAGCGGATTGTCGGCCGTCGCGAAACGGCGTCTACGGGTGGGCCAGGTGGGTTAACATTTTTGCAGTGAGCCGCCGCAGGCTGTCGCCGCGAAGCGGCGTGAGCGCAGGGGGGGGGGGGGGGGGGGGGGGGGGTGTTAACACGCAACCTCAGTCATTCGCTAAAACGTTGATTCGCTCAAATGACCGCTGTTCGCTAAAACGTCATTTGCTCATGTGGTATGAACCCCAATCTTGGCCATGCGCCGAGATAGTGCGGGAGAGAACGAAACAAGAGCGCGACGGGGACTTCAGAACGGTGAGCTCTGGTCGGAACGACTTAACGGTTTTTCGGACTTTGGACAATTAACTGCGGAAATTAATCTGTGTCACCTGTGGAACGAAGAGCACAAAACCGTATTTTCTTGCGACCGCTAATTTTTATTTAAAAAATGAAACAAATCGAAGGTCAAAGGGAATCTCAACTATCCACGTCGCCTTTCGAGTGACGTACTCTGGTGGATCACGTGGTTTCCCCTGGGGTTCTCTCTTCAGAGACCCCATCCGCTTCCTCCGCGATTGTTCTACTTTTAATGGATCAGCATCGTCGAAGGTCGCGGCGAGCGATCGACACAAAAGACGGTTCGCCACGGGGCTGACTGCGAGTGTAGCAGCGGAGGGGGGCCAGTTTTATTGACTTCCGCGTATCCCCCAGAGACGCCGTCATCGTAGTTCCAGTAGCCGCCACACGCGTCTTCAGATCAACAAATAATTCGTGTTTTTTTTTTTTTTTTTTCCTTTGCGATTACGTATTGGAATAGCTGTTTTTCGGGCAAGGTGACGCGTTTTGGGTCACTTGTGCATGAATAAACAACATAAAAAAATGCAAAACTGTCAATTCTTGCACCATTAAAATCGTTGCACTGCCACTTCAAAGCTAGCAGCCTTTGTCTCCACTGCAATCGTCGAACGCTTAGAACGTGGAATTCCGGCGTCCAACGTTTTGCTTTCGCATGCGAACGTGTTCGACGAGTGCACTAAAAACAAAAGTAGATGGCTTTAGGTCTACCTCCTAATCGTTCCAATCAGAGCTCAGCGCTCTGACGTGCCTGGGAGCTCGAGTCTCCTCAGCTCCCTCACTTTCCCGGCGCGTAGGTGTCGCAAGCTAGCGCCTATAAAGGTTGCAGCTATTAGCAGCATCCATCCATCCATTTATACGATGTATACGGCGAGGCGCGTGAAGTAGTACCCATAAAGAAAAGGAGCGATTTACGTTTACTGAACACATAATAATTCGAGAACGCAAAAAAAAAAAAAGAAAAGCAGGGCAATAACGAAACAGGTATAGTTATCGGCTAGCTGTCCGCTCAGACTTCTTTCTGTTCTAAACTCGCAGTCATAAGAGAGGAGGAATTTAGCCACTTCCTGTGTCTATAGTTAGCGTATACGGTCCGGCCCCAGCGAATGCAACAGAAAGGAACCGCGATACCCCGGGCCGCGCGGTGCAATGTGGGATGGACGAGAGGTCCTGTGGGATTTTTCCGGAAAGGTCTATTTCTGCGTCATAATTCCACAGTCAACACTTTTTTTTTCCTTCCCGGTAGCATAAATAAGCTTGTGTATCCTTTTTTTTGTAAATATTTTGTGTTCTTCCTTTGACTAAAGTCGCTGGATCCTGGGAAAGTAGCGCCAAGGTCGCCGCGTATCGTCGTATTTTGCTCCATGGTCTCTCCGATCTTGGTGAGCCGATCCAAATTCGCGGTGACGCACAGGTCGCTGTATAAAGACATTTCTTGTATACCAAGATTGTACTACATCCAAACACCGGCGAAAAAACGCAGTTTCGAACAGCCACCGCATGCGGCGTTGTTGCTTAATATTATAAAAAATACGATTTGTTTTTTTTTTGTGAAATATGCATTATACTTTGTTTCTGCAACAATACTTAAAAAAACAAGCTAGCTGGTGGTGATTCATGGTAATAAAACCCAAGTCTCGGGAAACACAGAAGGGGACGAACGCAACACAATGTCTCAAACACATCTGAGGGTTTATTTGTCAGACACTCGTTTAAAAAGGCGAGTGTCCGACAAATGAACCCTCAGCCATGTTTGAGACGTTGTGTTGTGTTCGTCCCCTTCCGTGTTTCCTGAGTCTCGGGTGATAGTCCGTTTCACCTTACATCCGGGCGCAGCGGATGCTACGAGCCATCGGAGCTAATCCAAGGCGGTGTGAGCGTCACATGACCTCGGAGGGGGGGCACGGCGACGATTGCGGAAAGCGTATCACGGACTGCGTCCACAGAGCGGGATTAGCTATGGGGCCGTCCGGCTGGGCCAGGGGGCGCGCTGGAGCGGTACCAGTGGCTCCGCGCCGTGGCCCGAATTCGCCCTAATTAGCCGTTCACTCGTCCCCATCGCGCTGCCAGTTGCAATGTCGGGCACCGCGTTGAAGCTCTCTGTCCGTTAGAAAACTGTGATCATTTTTCAGGGAGGCGAACCTCCGCAAAGAAAGGTAGGCTGTGTGTCAGGTCTCCGCGGTGGAGCAAATAATCCAGGCATAGGAATATTTGTCGTTTGCGAAGTGTGTCTCGCATGTGCAAGACAGCGTCGACTGTAACATCCGCCTCGAGATAAATGCTCTTTTTCTTTATGGTTTCGCTAGCTCTTCGAAGTCAGGGCTCTTCGGACAAAGATGAGGATGCAATATTGTTTAAATTGTCTTTTCGCGCACACCTGCGCTGTCGCATACACACCATGAATTCAGGTTAGTTATCTTTGAGACTCGAAGTTACCGGCTGATGGAAGCATGTCGTGCCTGTTCTGATTCATCCGAATGAAGTTAATGACGAGGCACGTACAGCCTGATCGCAACACTGGGTCCGTTCTAATAAAAAAACCAAAACGGTACGTCAATAAGGCCGCCGCTTTTATTTTGAGCGGGTCCAACAACAAAAAAATATTACTATATGCCGCAACACCTTGCTGTGTTTTTTGCGCTCCTGTCGCTGCCGTCAAAGCGGTAGAATCGCAATTCATGTACGTGCGTCGATAACCCACTTTTAATTGTATTAGTGAAGAGAGGGATCTCCAATCGACTGGCATTTGCGTCGTAAAACGTCCCCTTTTTTAACTTATTTTTATGTGACCGCAGAATTATAATTTTGAACACTGTTCCGGTTCACAACTAATAAAAAAAAATTGCGTCACTATTTGTTTTGTTTGCTGTTTAGGTACAATTAAACTTGATATATCTTGAGTCTGCTTGCCAGGAGAAGATCGTCAATATTCCTTCACTCTCTCTCTCTCTGCAAGAAAATATTATTTAATTTTAAATGTCAGCCATGAATGTTTAGTTACTGGCCTTTGTGACGTGCCCTGTCCTCGTCCTCTTAATGGTGCTTTCAATTTATACATCTAACGTTGCCAACACACTCTTATTGTTTGACCGAGGAATGTCCGGGTTTGATGTTTTAGAGTTCCTTGGAAAGTAATTATGCCTGTTGTAGGTTAACTAGATCATTTTAATAATGTAAAAAAAGAACTAGAGTACAGCCGTCAGTGTAAATCTCTTCTGAACTATGCGCTCAAGTGAGTGCTCAATACGGGCTATGATTATCTGCATCATTAACCCTCATGTCTTTCGCTGCTTACTCGCCTTTTTTTGTAAGCATCAGGGAACAAAATTGATAGAAATTACTGTGAGAGTGCAGGCGAGCCGGTGTGTATATTAACAATTTGGATGAATTGACCGAGACTGGGGCGAAAAAACTAAAAATATCAACCGTGTATGAGAGATACCTCTTTCTGTCCACGGTTGATGTTTCTAGTTTTCTCGACCCAGTCTCCACTAATTCATCAAGATGAAAAATTGGCAAGTAAGCAAGGGGAGCTGGGTTCTACTTGTTTAAAAAATAGTAACTGCATAATCGGGTTTATTTTGTTGACAGCCACTGGGAACCATCCTAGCTATTACATCAGGAACATCTAACATTGGGAAAACACGCTCAGATTGGTCGACCCAGGGATGTTCTAGTGTCTAATTTTGCGAGGCAAGTAATTAAGGCCCGTTCACACTCTTGCGACCTCTTAAACCTGGGTTCCTTAAAACTTCTTAAACCAGAGGACACACTGGCATTGTGGCGTCATCTATGCGGTGACCCTGGAACTGCATTTCACAAAAGCGAAGGTTTTGCGGGATTTCCGAGGTCAAATGTGCGTAATACCCATAGAAAGGCTCGTTTATAACATTGACAAAAGTTTTTCGAGCCAAGAAAGAAAGGATAATGCGCGAGAGAAATAAAAAAATATGCCGGAAAGCCGAGTTTTACACTGCTACCTAATAGATGGCGCCAGTGTGTCCTCTGGTTTAAGAAGTTTTAAGCAACCCAGGTTTAAGAGGTCGCAAGAGTGTGAACGGGCCTTAATTATACCTGTTGTGGGCTAACTACATCATTCTAATAATAAATAAAAAACTAGAATAGAGCCGTCAATTTCTTTTCAATTATGCGTTCAAGTCAGTACTCAATAGGGGTCTACGATAATCTGCCTAATTTTCCCCCAAGTCTGTTGCCGCTTACCCGCTTTCTCTTGTTAACATCGGGGAACAAAATGAGCGGGTAAGCAAAGTGAGCTTGGTTCTCAAATTTAAAGTCTTTTATAAAAAAATGGTAACTGCATATTCGGGTTTCGTTTGTTGACAGCCATGGGGATCCATCGTAGCTATTACATTAGGGACTTATCGTAGAACATCACTGTCGGATTGCGGGCCCCACGGGCGCCAGCTCATACCGCCCCCAAGCAACGCAAAACTCCTGCATGCTCTCGCGTGTGACCTACGAAAAGTCCCTATTAATGTGACAAGCAAGCGTAGCTGCATTATTACTGAATCACGCGACAAGATCCGCACAGCTGGCGATTCATGCTTCTGGCGATCTTTCTTGAATCACCTCCCAGGAACCAAACAAAACTTTTCGGGAGGCGGATACCTTTCTGTTTAATACGATGCTGTGACATTTGGGTACCTTTTGCATTCGGTACATTACTTTACGAAGCGCGAATCCAGCACGACAAGCGCACCAGCCTCCCGCGTCGTCTGCTCTTCGTGCTTCTAACAAGTATCGGCGCGCCTCGCCAGGGGCTGGAGTGGCGCTGCGTATGCGCGGCGAAACTTCAGCCGCACACGTAGAGTCCGCTTTGTCCGGACGTACGGAGTACAAGAACAATATCATTGCGAGAAACGCGGGAAGATAAGAAATACTGATAAGTTGACTGAATGTATACGTTTTCTGTACGATGAACGCTCCATCGCGATCTTGACGCGGCCGGTTCGGGACGGCTTTTTCGAAGCTTCGATGATTTAAAAAGGACCGAAATGATTATTGCCACGGCAACGGATACCGATCCGCCAATTGCCCTGTTACTTTTTGGTCGTGAGCATCTGTTTGTGTCCTGCTAGGAGGCGGGGAATGCAGTGGCGCTACACTCCCAGAATCCAGCGACTGTGTGTACATCTTTGACCTGAGTCGTCTTACAAAATGCCATATTGCGCGCGCAGATGGACGACATGGAGCCCGTCAAGTACTGTAAGTGCAGATCTCGCGGCCACGAGACGTTTGTTCGGTACAACCTTTCCCGTTGCGGCGACGACGGGGTGTTTGTGAGTGAGCATTTCTATTTTAAGAACGACCGAACTGAAACATTTCGCAAACGTCCTCAGCAGACCCAAGTAGCACAGGTCTTTAAACCAAAGTTTGGTTTATGCCTGACAATTTAAGGCCCTGACCCCCCTCTCCCCCCCCCCCCCCCCCCCAAGAAAAAAAAATGTTTAATTAAAGTTGATATTTGTTGGCCAGGTATTTTGGTCCTACCTTGCCATAAAGAGTGCCATAGTTAACTGCCAACTTTGGGCTTAAATCGTCAAACCAGTGCAGGAATTAGGCTTCCCTGCTGCGTGTTTGGTTCATACGTTGTATTTTTGACTGGTGTCTGGCATTCCGGCATTTATCTGAAAAACCAAAGGAAGGCTAAAAAAGTAATTTGGCACTAATTATGTAGTTAGTAAAAATGGCTAGGCAATTGTGTTGCACACGTGAAACGTTCAACGATACTCTTGAGTTTCCAGACGGCAGCCGCCTTCGTTTACGGCGCTCTTCATCGGATAGTGTAACGCGTACCATGTATACTTTGTTTCTAGAATGAAGCGGTACCACCGCTAATCGGGCTGATAAACCTGGCGATCTTCCCGAGCCTTGCATACTCTCGAGCTCCTCTTCCTCATTGTGCACAGGTGGTGGAGCTCCTCTTCGTCTACCCCTCTCGTCACATGGCCTCCCCGTTAACCAATCAGCGTCGAGCACCTCACTTCTCCTTTCCCACCCGATAACGATGATAATCAGTGTCGAGCCTCGCGGCCACGCTTTTATCCTGGACTTCGCCGTTAATATAATGAAAGCTAAACAAACAAAATTAAAACTGTTTACAACTCTCAGTAACGCCGAATTAGAGCGCAGCTCTTGAGGAGGAGGATGGAAAGGTATAGAGTGGAGGGTATACCCCTCCTCCCCCTCTTCACCTCGTCATCCTGCCTGCTACTCCTCCTCCCCTCCTCCTCCTTCACTCCTGTGGCCCCCTCTGAGGTCACGTGAACCCCTGAGGTAACGTGACCCCCTGAGGTCACGTGGCCCCGTGAGGTCACGTGACCCCCTGAAGTCACGTGGCCCCCATGAGGTCACGTGACCCCCCTGAGATAATGTGACCCCCCTGAGGTAACGTGACCCCCCTGAGGTAACGTGACCCCCCGAGGTCACGTGACCCTCGTGAGGTCACGTGACCCTCTGAGATAACATGACCCCCCTGAGGTAACTTGACCCCCTGAGGTCTCGTGACCCCCTGAGGTAACGTGACCCCCTGAGGTCACGGGGGTCACGTGACCTTGGGGGGGTCATGTGACCTCGCGGGGGTCGCGTGACCTCACGGTTACGCCGACGCCGCTGATGGTGGGAACGGGCGCCTAAGAGCTGCGCTCTGAAAAAGAGCGACGAGAATAGACATGCACAGGCTGTACATGTGTACGTCCTCGTCTCTTCTTTTAGAGCGCAGCTCTTAGGCGTCCGTTTCCGGCTTGAGCGGCGTCGGCGTCGGCGTCGCCGTCGCCGTCGGCGTCGGCGTAACCGCGCGGTGCATGATGGGTAAATTTCCCCGCTAAATTTAGCGGGGAAATTTTTCCGCTAAATTTAGCGGGGAAAATTTTCCGCTAGATTTAGCGGGGAAAATTTTCCGCTAGATTTAGCGGGGAAAATTTTCCGCTAGATTTACCGGGGAAAATTTTCCGCTAGATTTAGCGGGGAAAATTTTCCGCTAAATCTAGCGGGGAAAATTTTCCGCTAAATTTAGCGGGGAAATTTACCCATCATGCACTGCGCGGAAATGTAGCGGAAAATTTTCCCCGCTAAATCTAGCGGAAAATTTTCCCCGCTAAATCTAGCGGAAAATTTTCCCCGCTAACTTTAGCGGAAAATTTTCCCCGCTAAATCTAGCGGAAAATTTTCCCCGCTAAATCTAGCGGAAAATTTTCCCCGCTAAATCTAGCGGAAAATTTTCCCCGCTAAGTTTAGCGGAAAATTTTTCCCGCTAAATCTAGCGGAAAATTTTCCCCGCTAATCTAGCGGAAACTTTTCCCCGCTAAATTTAGCGGAAACTTTTCACCCCCCCCCCCCCCCGAGGTCACGTGAGCCCCGTTGTCACGTGACCCCCCCCCCGTGCCTTTCCCTCCTCCTCAAGAGCTGCGCTCTAACCCGGCGTTACAGGAAGTTGTAAACGGTTTTAATTTTTTAGTTTAGCTTTCATTATATTAGTATCTACGTCAACACGCTCGCCCAACTCCCTATTATAGTTAGTGCCAAAGTATCTGGAGCAAACAGTGCCCCTAGGATCGGCACACTTCGTCCGTGGCGAGTGGTAGAAACAGATATTTTGTCCGCCCACATAAAGAAAACGAATAAAGGCCCGTTCACGCAGTTGCGGCCGATTACGACCAACTGAGACAAGACCGGTTTTTAAGCCTCTTGAAACGGCTTGCGACCGGATGCGCTGCTGCGAAGCCGGTCATGAAGGCGGGCGTCGGCTCCAACAAAACGGGGTGAAAACCGGTTTTGTTGAAGCCGACGCAGCCGCTGTCAGTGTAACCCTCGCACTCGGTCCGATTCAACGCAAGTGTGTGAATCGCCCTTAAAGCCGTCGCAAGAGGTTTAAAAACCGGCCTTGTCTCAGTCGGCCCAGAGCCTTTTATACTGGGAGAGTTCGGCGGATGGGAGGGGCTTACGGCCCGCTAGGTTTAGCGGATTCAGCGGGTTCCGCTCCCGCCATGATGTGCCTCCCGGCAAGTGGGTCCCCACTGACATGCGATGTATACGCGTGTAGGTTTTGCCGTTCGCGCTTTTGTTGCCGTAAGGAGAAAGTCGGAAAAGAAGTATTTTGTGATTCGGTGCTTTATTCATGTAAAAATTAGCAAAAAAAAACCGGCCATTTACGAACGGCACTTATTTATAAATGGGGAATCGCTCAAAAACGCCCGACGTCCGACACAGCTCAGCGGCCTAGCGCGCATTTCTCAGTGGGTAAGTTCGATAGTCTGGATCGCTCCCCGACTGTTTAGCACATCACAAGGTTTGTGCACCGTTGTGCGGAATACGGCGGACCGACCGTGATTTTCCGCCGTGCTTCTTCACCTGCCGGTCTTTAGGGTTTTTTTTTTCTGACATTGTTTGGTTTGCTGTGAAGAAGCAGCGTCGGCATCGCGTTGTGCCTGAGCTCTTTGGCATCGACAACCGCTTTCAAATTCACTGTCTGCGAAGTGCACCTAAAAAAAAGGCATGACATGTAAGTATTTACTACGCGTATTAAAAAATATATCAAAATAAAGGTATCGCTAGCGAAAAAAATGCTCTTACGAGACGGCGAAGCGAAGCTGCGAGGCCGCTTTTATAAACTCGAGCGTAGAGAAAGCTACGAGAGCGAGCTCCATGCTTTGAACGTGCCGGCGGTGCGCGTGCGCTCGTACAGTGCACGCGTCGTTCAGCGCGACGTGCACGCGCTTGCAGCGATCGGCTCCGCTCGCACTTATACTGAAATTCAGTATACACAGTTCAAAGTTCGCAAGCTAGGCCCCTCGCAAGTATCAGGTCTTACGCGGCAGGAAACGGCTTCGTGATCAACGGACACTCTCACCTGACGCAGAGCCGTACTTGACGCTGCCGCGTCAAGTCGCTGCACAGTTTTAGTCAAAATAAAACGCGTTTAACTCACAAAATAAATTCATTATAAAATTACCTCGCACAATCGAGAACTCGAAGTCGGCTTTCACTTAGCCCTCTTCGTTTTGGCCCCCCGGATCTTGTGCCTTGCGCGGTTTTCTTTTCCTTGCGGGAACCGGTACATCCTGAACCCTTTTTTCGCGCTGTTCGAGCACCCAACGGCACTACAGCACCCCATTACGTTTTCTTCTAACGTCTCGCAGAGCGCAGAACGATCATCTTCACCATCGTCTCTCGCTCCACGCTAGTCAGACGGCTGCCTTCTCGAGACGACAAGGCACATCATGGCGGACAACGAAACTCGGAACGCGATGCGCACAGTTGCCAGACTGTTCGATCAGTGCTGCCAGACTGGCGGCTGGATCAATAAACCGCCGAACTCTCCCAGTATAAAAGGCTCTGAGTCGGCCGTAGTGTAGGGCAAGTGTGTGAACGAACCTTAAAGGCCAACGACCAGACTCGAGATTCTGCAAGGCAGAAGATCCTCCTCACCATAGGGGAGGAGGAAACAGGCAACGGTGGACAGGGTATAAGGGGGGAGAGGGTGAAGCGAGGGAAAAGTGGAAAGCAGGTACTGGTCGTCGGTCTTTAAGGGCAAAAATAATAAACAATAGCTTCTCCCCTCCCCTTTCCATTCAAGCTTTTTTTTTTTCGGGAATAAACTATGCATTTTGCCGAACGCTCTGCGAACAGGACATCTGGCGGCCGTCATGCCCCTCCTCGTGTGAGCAAGCACGTGCAATTGCAGGCATACCCTTCACGCGCATGCGCTGCACGTGCTTGCACGCATGCATGAGCACCAGTAGGGACGCCTCATTCATTGTTGTGGAAATGGTCGAGACACGTGCCACGCGCTACTTCTGGGAAGAACATGGTGTCTGAAATCTAGTTCAGATCTTCCCAAGGGTTGCACGTTCCACGTGCCTCGTGCATCGACGCACCTTGCGCTACTTTTGAAACATGAAGGGACTTCAGGGACGCCATGCTAACCACATGCATAAAGGCCTGTTCAGACATACAGCGAAGCGCACCGCTGACTTTGCGCAAAGCGCGTGCCGACGAGAGCGTTCACCAGCTTTGTACCGCACCGTCAAAACTGTTGCTCTCGTGGCAGACGATAAGTAGCTGCCGACAGGTGAACGGCGATGCGTCAGCGCTTCGCTGCATGTGAGTGACCGGCCTTAAGTCTCAGTACAAACCGTTCGCTCAATCAAAAGTTATAAGTGATGCTCTGAAAATTTCGATAGGAAAATGGAGTCCGTTCATGGTAGCTAGCGCCGTTCAGGTCCGTGTATTTCGTCCGCCGCCATTTTCCAGTTACAAATCTAGGAAACTTATTCACCGTTTTCTTATTTCGATAACGGTTCGTTCTGAAACTTTGGCCTGTGGTTCGGACTGCTAGTGCTATAATTGGGCGGAGAATACGCGTTCGCCAGTGCAGCTCCCCTCCCCCCCCCCCCCCTCCCTAAGCAACCAAGGTCGACTTTGTTTTATTTAAAAGCAACGCACACAGGCTTTTTCTTTTTCTTAAAGGGGCGATGCAACGATATTCAAATGGAATGTTTTTCACTTTACACGAACTTACTGGCACTAGTGGCACTCAAGGTTACTCGCACGCAACGCCACTGCTCAAGAAACTCCGTTGTTGCGATGTAATTTCAGAGACAAAAGCGATCATTCTCATTCAATCTCTCCTTTGCAAAATTTGATGACGCAAAGTGGGGATCGCAGTACACCCATATGGCGATATTTGAATGCTGTTCATAGATTGGACCCGAGCATTGCGTGGTCACTCGATTTGGGCTCGTGATAATTACTAGCTCGAGAAGCACTCGGGTAGTGGCCCGTGTCCAATCGCTGCAACGACGACAATAGCCGAGCCATAACAATGTCTGGAACTCAGCGCGTGTCCTGTGCTTTGCCAACCCAGCGCGTGGCTATGATCAACATTGGCGGCATATAATCGGCTCCAGATCACGTGGCCGCTTGTTCTGGCTGCGAGTTGAGGGGGTGAACGGTGCTCGTTATTCTTTAATTTTTTTTCTGGAACTTCTATTGCGTGGGGTGAAAACCGAACGCGTGTTTCATAGGTCATTAACGTCAGGGATCCGTTCTAAGCGGTATTTGCGCTAAGTACAAAAATTGTTGCATCGCCCCTTTAAGGAAGAAATGTTTAGTTTTTGGTGACACGGCACATATTACGCCAATAAAAAAAAGGGCGGATTTGGGCACTACATTTCCGGTACCCAATCTAGACCCATAAATCCACCCCTGGGTCGGTTTGCTCATCTCGCGGCTGCGTCCAATGGGGATGTTTATGTCACCTGGCCAGCTTCAAGGGGGAAACGGAAGTACCTAGCGTCCCCACCTGATGGCAGGGCAATCCTTGTCGCTTCGAGATCATCACGCTCATCTTCGCCAGTCAGCAGGGCGAGGGGCCAACGTCCTTCCGAAAAAGAAGTCTCTGGAGCTGCAATAGGTTCCTAGTTACACGGGAAGTGTGGAAGGCAGTAATGGTTCCGGGCTTGACTTTCGCGAATGCTGTAGTGTGCGTCCCTGGTGAATTACGAGAATTTCTGGAGCGACGACGACGAGTAGTGGGACGACAGGCTCTGGGCTGCCACGGAAATGTGGCTAACGAAGCCGTCCAGGGAGACCTAGGATGGTCTAGCTTTGAAGCCAGGGAAGCCACCAGCAAGATAAGCTATGATGCACGACTCCGCAACATAGATCGAAACCGATGGCCCAAAAACCTTTTTGTACACACTCACATGACTGGGACAAGAACAAGGTGGCAGAAGCGCCTTTATCAACTCGAAAAAAAGTATGGCTTCTTTGCAGAACCCTTAGAGGTAGTGACGGGTGAGAGGTTGGAGTCCAAAGTGAGAAGCAGAGTACGTGAGAGGGAGGTCTTTCAGTGGTTTGAAGCCGCTCAAGCGAAGCCAACGCTGCTGGTGTACAGTAAAAACAAGCAATTGATCGCGGCTGAAACCCTGCTCTATGACAACAGCTTGGGCAGCCGCCTTCTGTTCGAGGCGCGAGCGGGCGCTCTACGAACTTTGGTATACCGGGAGCGGTTTGACCCCAAGGTGGTTTCCACGATGTGCCGCGCGTGCAGAGAAGAACCTGAGACAGTTGAACACCTAGTGCTCTACTGTGAGTGCCTGCTGCCAGCCCCACTGGTAGATCGCCGGCTTCACTCAGAGGTGATGCTAGCATATGCACTGGGTTTTAAAACGACGGCTGACTCAGACAACCTCTACACGGGCGGAGCAGACGACCCTCCACAAGACAGGCATGACATTTCTACCATGCAGTGCGTGCGAAGGACGAAAGCGCGTCTGGAACACTGGTGGAAGAAAATTTAGAACAGATAGCTTACAGGTTTTTTGGCTAGGGCACGAAGACTCTTCGAGCTCGCCCGGTATAACGGGAAAAGCCGCATCATCATCATCATCATCATCTTCTTCGAGCGCAAAAGTTGGATTTCGCTCACAGGAACTGGCCGCAGGCGAGGCGCCGTGCTCCAACTACGGCACAGAGCAGCTCGCAACACCATCGCTCGACAGAGACCGTCTCGAAGAGCCGGAACCGATGCTTTTAAACATTTGCCGAAGTGACCAGCCTGAATGGGTCTTCCTCTTCCTCTAACATCGAGAGAAGCTGCTGCTGCGAAGCCATAAATCTCCAGGCCAATGACAGGGGTTGTCGGACCTCCTCTTCATCGAAGCATAGAAGACCTAGGAGACCAGCACGCGGAGCGAAAGCTCACGCTGTGGAATCCAGCGATCCTGGGCTCAATCCCCACCCCTGCCCGTTTCGATCTGGATGAGCATCGTACCGGCGTGCGGTCGTGTATCACATCTGCGTGATGCACGATAAAGACCACAGGCTAGCGGATGTACTGCACTGGCTAAATCACTTATCTATAAAGCAGGTGACTCGTCGCAAATTTCAAAATGGCTGACCAACTTCACGCTGTATAAATATCCACACAACCCGAATTATTATTTACCTAGAAGACCTAGAAGACCACTTTTGCGATGAAGAAGAGAACTGACCTACTGTATCGCACACCACTTCAAAAAAAAAAAAAAAAACGTTTTAAATTATGTGGGCTGGCTTGCTGTTCAGACTTACGGTACCCTGTATATGTACATACCGTAAACAAAACACAGTTTTAACAAAAAAAAAGTGTGCTGTAGTCGTGTGGTAACAGACCCAGGACTTGTCGCGGCGTTAATGTTCCGGGTTTGAATCGCGTCCCAACGTTTTTTGCTTTTTATTCTCGTTTCGTAAAAGTTTTTTTTTTTTTTTTAGCTGACACAATTGCAATGGTATAGCCGCCTGGTGTTACTGAAAAGAGTCCGTTTTGTATATTTAACAACAAATAAAATTGTAGTTGCTGTGGAAAGGACGCTTGTTTCGGTAATATTGAACAGCGCACAAAACGCCGGCGGAAGGCGAAAGGACAGTAGAACGAAAGAGCGCTGTCACCAGAATGTCCGGATTAATGAAAGGAAGGGCGGAAATGACAGAAGAAGGGCTCGTTGCACAAGAAATAAGCTGTTTAATATTAGTGATGTACCAACTAGCTCAAATTACCAATTTACTACTGATTGTTTCGGTCCCGTTTGTATGCAAGTCCTACAGATGCTGTAATTTTGGCTCCCTTTAAATGAACATTATGAAACGATTGTATTTGCGTATTAACTTAGCTTTAATTCATTTTATTTTATTCTTCCGGTGTGTTCATTCAACAAGTGCGACAAACAATAGAAAACTGTGTACGGCGTATTCGTGCAAGTGGATGATTTGTAAAAAGTATCAGAGTTAAAAAGTAGGACACACGCGCAAAATTTAAATGTATAACAAAAAAAAAAATTTTGTGGCGCGATTTGCACACGGAACTTTCACGCCCCGACGACAATTGTCCCGGCTCTGTTACCACTCGACTACTAGAAGACGGCAATAGTTGCGTCGCTGGGGCAGATACGTAAATATAACGCCACTGCTTTTGTCTCGCGCTATTTCTCTCCTAAAGTGTAAGGCTGCGGTTAATTGAACTCGAATCGAAAGCCTCTGTGGTCAGCATTTGCGAGCGAAATCGTACTTTTGTCCTCGAAGCGACACACATTTCTTTGCCACTGGGTAGGGACGCTATAGGTACTTCCATGTCCCCATGGAGCTGGTCACGAGGCATGAAAATCCCTCTTGGCCGCAACCGCCACCGCAGCCGCGAGATGAGCAAACCGGCCCTGGTGCTGCGTCGGCCTCCGGCTGGGACTCGGGCTCAGTCGGTGCCTCACTGGCTGAGCCAGGCCGAATGCAGCATGCATCAGAAACAAAACAATCCTTTTACGTTTGCTGTCCACACCACCCAAGTGAGTCGCTATATACACGCTAAAACAAATCTGGAGGGTGTATTTTGCCGCAAAGCATTTAGGAGTGCGAATCACTGCAATTTACAGAGGATGCGGCTTGGCTCATTCGGTTCACCCGCAGCGGCCTGAACCGCGGTGCAGAATATTCTGGTGCGGTGCAGAAAAGTGCAGGGCAATGTATGTAGTGCGTTCTCACTACGGCCGTGTTTTTGGAGACAGAGCCGCACTCGCATACATCGAATACGGCGGTGTGCACCGAGTGCTGCCGGTACGGGCAAATCGAACGCAGGGATTGTCACACGACGTCACTATTTTCCCGCCGAGGAAATTTCTCCGCTAAATTTAGTGGGAATTTAACGTCACGTGACGCCATGGTACCAAAGTGGCAACAATCGACGTCACAGAAACCGGAGTGTCCTGCTGTCGAATGTCCCGAACCTGGCGGTTGGTCGCGGAAATGCTGGCAAAAAAGCACGAGCGAACGCCAGTGTCGCTGTCGTCGCGGCGTCCCAACTTCCGGCTACCGAAGCTTCCGTGGACTGCCAGGCTGGAGAGTGACCGCAGCAGAACAGGCGTCTCACACTTTCACCACCACTGCTGGCACGCCGCCAGGATCGCGACAAGCGACACCGTGACACTTGTATGACGTCATCAGGCAGAAATTGGGGGACCACTTTCTCGGACGCGGCAATCGCATCAGTCGCAGACGCCTTCCTGGCGCCATACATCCACAGAGGAATCAAAGGGGGGAGAAGAGAGGGCCTTGCCTTGGCCACCGATTAGATGGCTGGCAATATTGTTAAATGAATAAATAACAACACTATTTCAATCACACTATAAAAAAGTAACGCAAAAGTAACGTCTGCTACTTTTTATCCGTGACGATAACATGTTCCTTTTATTTTGAGGTTACGCAGGTTCATAACAGTGTTCTTTTTTTTTTTTTTTTGCGAAGAACGTGTAACGTATTTCGTAACATTTCTTTTACGTAACGCATTCAACGTCAGCACTGCGTTGTACGCAGTGCTGACGCAAGCGTCTCTACGCCATTCCAAAACTCTCTATCATCAGCCTCGCCGTTTGCTCCCTCCCAAGACTGCAGCGATTGTATCTCTCGGGCGCTTTACGGGAAACTAGACGCTTCAGATTTCTTAGACCGACATTAGGGAGTTTTCGTAGACCGCGTCTCTTCCTCCGCTAAGCCCTCCACAACGAAGAAGCCGCTACTGCGCCTGCGCGCCGATGGCCTTGACTGTAGAGTTCCGGCTAGCGTAGCGGATTGCGGAGGGCGTTGCGGGACGGCGAAAACGATCTACGAAATCTTTCTATTCTTCCAGGGACCGTCAACAGCCGATCCGTAACTGCTTCGTTCTCCACATTGCCTTCCAGCTCTGCGTAAACGGCGAATGCCTGAACTTAACAAACAGAACGCACGAAGACCGGTGCACAGAGTTATTCGGAGAGAAATACGGCACTGCCCCTGCTGGAACCTATTATAGCTTAGTTAAAAGGGTAAGTTGCGAGCGATTTCGTCAGTTGATCTACATAGTACAACATATACCGGGCGTTCGTGCGAAAAGAGAACAGTGTTTTTCGGCACGCGTTAATAAACTACGCATCGCAGAAAAGGTGAGATTCCGTGAAATGCGACAATATAGAGGTGGTGATAGAGTGTCAAATTTTGAGCACATGACGTTACCTGGATCAAAATATACAATGTGAAAAAAGGCTCGCGGTACACCTAAGCACTCCTTATCAGTTGTAAATGCGAAAGCATGCACGCCGCTCTTCCGCTCCCTTCTTTCGTCTGCGGCGTACTTGCGTCGACGGTCGAGCGCGCACGCTGTCCTCGGCGCGCTGACATTGGACGTGGAGATCTGGAGCCGCTGCCTCGCGGACATGCAGCGCCATGGGGTGGCGGTCGTTGAAATTGACGCGCAGCGGCCAATGGGAGCCTCGTCGACGCACGCCAGCCAATGGGAGTGATGCAGAAATCCATCAGCTTTACTCCGCTCCTTTGGGATCGGGGAAACTAGGTGCCGTTTAGCTAGGCGTTTCGCGTGGTTTCATAGCTGGGAGGTGGCTTCACTTGGAGAAAGGATTTAAGGTGCCGTTTGGCGCGGCTTCAAAGCTGATGACGTCGGCGCGCTACATGGGACAATTAATGCTTTCGCATTAAAACACCACTCTCCCCATGAGCGGGCGTCCCCACAATGTCACATTTCGTTTTGATGAATATTAGGCTTAAGTAGACGTCAGCTAGAAAGAGAATAAATAAAGAGAAGTGAAAAACACTCGTCAGCTAGAAAGAGAATATTGCTTTCCTTCTTGCAAGCAACTTTATTTTTTTAATGCGTTAGATTTTGTGGTTTTGTGCATGCAGCCGTTTTTCGTTTGGACGGTCGTGGTTTGGTTTGGACTGGTTTCGGGATACCGCGGCGCGGTGCACGGTCCCCGCCGTGCTCTTACAGCGGAGCTGTTAAAAAGCCTCTGACACGCCAAACAAAAATTTTTTTTTTTCATGCTAGGCGTTGAAATGGCATTTCAGGACATTACAAAAAAATTGTTTCACTATAGACGCTTTACACACGCGCCAGATTGAGCCGCCATAGCCGGCCTTCTCTTGTCTTACCGAGATGCCGAGCCACTGAAGCGGGCATTGACGAGTCTCCACGACGGCCTATGCTGGGGGGAAGGACACAGTAACACTTAAAATGGCAATAACCTGTCCTGCTGTGGAAATGATGAAGTCAAGCGAACGGAATAAGAGGGAACAAAAACTGAAGGTCAGTTATGGCGGCGCCCATGCACAGCTGCTGTAAAGCGTCTATAGAGTTGCGTAGTTTTTTTATAAAAATAGAAATACGAGGCCCAATTCAAAGTTCCCGCCAGTGCACTGTGACGTAACAGTGTACCGCAAGGTGTCGGGGCGGTCAGAAGGGAGGCATCGACCTACGTCACTAAAAGTGGGTTCACCGGAAGTCACGTGAGTTTCACTCCTCGTGCTCTTCGCGACCGTGCCTAAGACTTTTTTTTTTATTCTGATCTTCGCACGAGCGATAGTAGAAAACGAAGTTTCAGTTCCACTAGCTCTTTATCGCTGCACCGTTGGTTAGTTTGCGTGCTGTAAAATTTTGGACGAAGAGTCAGTGGATCGACCTGATGGAGGTCAATGATGAAAGCGTTGCGAGTACAAGCCAGTGTACGAGTGCATGCCGTCAGTCCGATGATACAGAGCTATACTGGGCGTAACACAAGCTATCAAGTTTTGAAAAAAAAATTTTAGAACGCTCGCAGAAATTAGGATTGCTAGCGTACGACACGCCCGATCGCATTGCTGA
Source organism: Ixodes persulcatus (assembly GCA_013358835.2). Taxonomy (NCBI): domain Eukaryota; kingdom Metazoa; phylum Arthropoda; class Arachnida; order Ixodida; family Ixodidae; genus Ixodes; species Ixodes persulcatus. The sequence continues at coordinate 27,120 of JABSTQ010009637.1, read as the reverse complement.
AGATTCAGACACCGAGGTCGTTGAATCATCGGATACTCTCCAGGCTGAAGATGCCTGCTGTCTAAAGAATACGAACTGGTGTGTGTACCAAGTACAAGTAAACGTCGAGCACAAAGTACGTATTTTGTCTAGAACATGAGTAGAACTTGTTTACTAGGTGCACATGCGGCCGATGTATGTCTCTCAGAAATGCATGCAGTGTGAGATCTTCTTCAGTTGCTGAAATACCGGGACAGTCCCTCACACAGCAACTCTAGGCATTGTAGTTGATCACGTCAATTCACTGACTCCGCCTCTTCTACCTTTACAGCAACATTAGGTGATGAAAAGCAAATAAAAGAAACCTTGTCTGCTTGGATCGCTCGTGGCCGTGCGGAGAATAACAAGAATATTAAAAAAAATATTACACGCGCTCGCGGTAAACACGAGGAGGGATACGACTCACGTGACTTCCGGCGATGCCTCTCTTCTGACCGAACCGACACCTTGCGGTACACTGTTACGTCACAGTGCACGGCGGGAACTTTGAATTGGGCCGTGTATTTCTATTTTTTATAAAAAAAACTAAGCAACTCTATAGTGAAACAATTTTTTTGTAATGTCCTGATATGCCATTTCAACGCCTAGCATGAAAAAAAAAATTTTTTTGGCTTTTAGAAGCTTTTTAAGGGCTAGTTTCCGAAGTTTCGTGTCCGTGGACAAATAAATCTCGACACAACCCTCCGGACAGCTACCGCCATCTATGAGCAACGGCGGCACATAGTACTCTTCGCTGTTCTTCCTTCTTTATCAGAGCGGAAAGGCTGAAAGTTTTTCGCTTTGTTCGTTCGCTCGTTACGTTCACTCTCCCTCTTACAAAAGGGACAGAGCTTCTGCCATAAGGTACCTTATTCTGGCACGCTTCCAATCGGGCGCCGCGGAGCTGGAGAGGAGGCGATTGAGCAGCCGTGGTGGTGACCCAACGTAAGCGACAATGCAAGACCGAGGCCCAGCAACGACGCAGTTTGCGCGAAACCGCCGACACCCGGGCAGAGCGATTATGGAGTTTTAGAGAACCGTTTTTGCACATCTTCTGCGGTACAATTAGCCCTCCAACACGAATCACGTATGTGCTATTGGGGAGGAGGAGCGACCGTGACGCCCCAAGCGGTTAACTTTAGAACTGCACGGATGGGGACAACAAATACAATGATTCAGCGCTCGGCCGACATAACCGAACGCGGCGTCAGCGTTCGGCTGGAGTTCGTGTTCCCCGGTGAGGGGGAGGAGGGTCTCTTTTGTTTCCACTCCGGCCTGCATGAACAATGCAGCATGCACGGTCCCAGCTCAGCACAAAAGCCGAAGTGGGTCAAGCTCGCATTCTCTGAGGATAGATCCGGCACTTAACGTCGCTTCGTCGATTGTTAGTATTTTTTACATTAAACCGTGCCCCGCGCTCTATTGTAGAAGATGACATGGACATGCCCATAAGGCCTCTGGGCATGTGCACAGGCCTTGTGTTGAGTAAACACCGAGTATGGGGACAACAAACGGGTCAGAGCGCCCCCTATAGTTCGATCTCCTGCCCAATAGTCGGTTACAAGTTAAGAAGGTAGGAGAAGCTCCTCCCACAAGCGTGGTGCGCCGGTTTCAAATCCCTCCGTAATCGAAAGAAGAGTTCACTGGAAACGCTCCTTGTTCCGCTTCAATGGATAGATAATGGCCACAGAGTGGTGCCAACTTGTCTCCGACCCCCACTTTTTAAGAAAGCGACCTTTGTATTCATCGGAGAAGGAACCGAGCCCCTGAAAGCAGCCTTTGTATCAATCGGAAAGGGAAGCTAATCCCCGAAAGTCGTCTTTGTTTCCATCGGAAGGGGGAAGACTTAATCTCCCTCTCGTGGCTTCCACAATGCTAAGTCAAAGTCGAGAGATAAAGCAAATATGTACAGAAAGGCACGACCCTCCTCGCGCGTTGGCTGCAACGTCACGGAAACGATGGGACGCTATTGGATTCGGAGGTGACGGAGGGATATATGATTCCCTTTGAGGGGCATTTGCCGCTACCTTCTTGACTTGTAACCTTCCGCAGTTGCACATGCGCAGTTCGTACCACTGGGCCCGTCGTACCGCATCGGACGTCCGAAAACGGTTCCCTAAAACTCCCCATTGGCTCTTCGAAGGCAATGGTATGCGGACAGTAGGCGGCCATCGAGAGAAGCTGTGGTGGTTGCATCCGCAACCGCCGACGCCCGGGTGAACAGTCTGGCTCTCTGAAGGCAACAGCGTACCAACCGTTGCGAGGTTGGAATTCCCATCCTTCGCTGGTTCAGAACCCCGTGCTAAATGCTGACGCATTTCGTCGAGAATCAGCGTAGCGACAGCAACGATTTCGGCTTTTTTTTGTTTTTTTTTTTTTCATATTGAAATAGATGAATACATGTTACAGGCGGTTACAGTGTAATTTCTTGTTTCGATGATATTAAGGCGCGTTCACACTTGAGATTCGCGATTCGAAACATTTTTTAGAGAACGGGCTCGTTTTATTGAAGTTCGGTTTAGAGAAAGCGCCTGTCAAGAAAATTCACCAGACCGGTCCGGTGTGTTCTGGTGTTTCTTGGTGTAAACACCAGACTTTTCTAGTGTATCCTGACGTGTACATCGGAGCGGCCTAGTGTGTCTTGGTGTACACACCAGACCAGCCTAGTGTATATCCTGATGTGCACATCAGAGCGGCTAGTGTGCTTTGGTGTGCACACCACAGCGGCCTAGTGCATCCTAATGTGCACATCAGAGCGGCTTGTGTGTTTTGGAGTGCACACCACTCCAGCCTAGTGTATTGTGATGTGCACACCAGGCCTGGCTTAGTGTGTTTTGGTGTGCACACCACACCAGCCCAGTGTATGCGCATGTGCACATTAGTGACTTAGTGCGTTTTTGTGTGCACACCACACAAGATAGTGCATCCTGACATGCCACTCAGACCAGGTTAGTGTGTTTGATGTGCACTCCAAACGAGACTACCGCGTGTCCAAAAAAGCCGCGAGGCTTTTTTGAACACGCGGTTTCTCGATTTTGTACAGCGTTGGCCACAGGTGGTGCATTTTTTCTATAAAATTCGCAAAGTTCAAACTTACCTGAGGAAAGTAAAAAAAGAAAAAGGCTTAACTCAGCGAAGCCACCGGTCTTCAAACCATAGGGTACCTTATGGTTTGTCCGACGTTCGATGTCGCCATATCGGCAACGTCGCGGAGCAGACGACGAGCTACGGCACGACTCTGCCGGCTCCGCAGTCTCCCGGTAATATGTTACGGCCCTTGGGCACTCTGACTTAGCGAGGCAGTAACGTGTTGACACCACCAAGCGTCAACGCTCATAGCTACGGTACGAACGATCTCCCATGCAGATGCCCATAGCAACGCGGCCCTAGCAACGGTTTGTTTGGAGCAGAGTGGCATGTTGTGACGTCATCACTTACGGGATCACATGACGTCATAGATAAGGGGAGCCACCGAAGCATCTGGTCGCCAATAGTGTGGTAACTGCGTTGAAGCGTACCTGCAGGTAAAGGTGTCCTAACTGTAGTTAAGGGTGCCCTCGGGACCATAGGTATAAATGAACTGTGGATCCACGCAGCTCGTTAATCTTTTTAGAGAGGACATAGAAGTGTAATTGTGCCGAGCACATGTTTAGGCAGCCAGAAGTTAGTCAGCCTCAATGGCCGTCTGGTGTCTCGGCTCTATATGAGACATTTTGCCAGTGCAGCACCGCCGTTAGCCTGGGTCTTTAACGCGCATCACGCACTAATACACGAGCGCACGCCCGTGTGTACGATGCTCATCTACAGATCGAAAAGGGTATACGCGTGGGGATTGAACCCGGGTTCTGCAGCTCTCGCGGAACAACTCGCTACCGCAAGTTGTTCCGCGTTGTCTCTCACTTTTTGTATCTACGTCTTTTGGCTAAAACCTCAGTAGACCTTTCTTTTTATCATCGCAGGTTCCTGAGGAGTGTGCAATTCTCTGTTGTCTAAGGCTGAGTAACAACACGGCGGTTTGCCACGATTATAAAGATCCTCCGGACAAGTGCCGTCTATAGCTTGAGGCTTGTCAGGTAAGTACACTCTTAGAAAAAAGGGTTTCTATTTGCGACTCCAACTCACTATAGATGGCGCCACTCGTTTTCCAAAATGGCGGTTATAGTGAGCGTCGGCGATGCGTGCCGCTGCTGAGACTGTCTAGTGTGCTGGCTTCACTGAGCGACACAAATTATTTCTGGTAATACGAGGAAGCTAGGGTGTCATGAGCGCAGGTCATCTCTTCATCCTGAAAACAAAAACGGTTTTTAGCGTCATATTTAAACCCGGAGGCGCGTATTAATTCTGGAGCGAGACCGAAACTAACCTCCGTTTTGGATTTAATTTCTCGGTATAGGTATTAATTGCGGGTTTTTTCATAATTCAAGATGTGTCTCACATCGTAATTATTTAGTTAAGAGAAGTTTTTCTCGCAGCCTTTTCTCGCTCAGATAATTGTCATGTGAAATAATGAACTGGGGGCTTTTAATGGGTTTTGGGGTATTTATATTATTAATTGCTTTAATATTATTGCCAGCAAAAGAGTAAGAGGATAAATCCACTTTTCACAATATGTTCACAAAACGTATAAATTAATAAAAGCTGTTCTCACTGCAACAACACAAAGATGGAATTCGAGTCAGACAGCTGAAGTGTGTGTGTGTGTTTAAAGGAACCCGTGACCCATAAGATTTTATATTGAACCAGTGTTTGACTGGTTTTCTATCTTGACAGCGATGTCGGAGTTTTTCATATGCTAAAAGGAAAACAAAATGGTACCTTTCTGGAAATACTACTATGGTTAAATGGCGTATTCTTGTGATCGTGGCGTTAATTGGGGGCATACATTTGCCGCGATTTGTATTAATAATGATATTAAAATTCAGATATTTTAAACGCAATTTTTCAAGCTCAAATATAATTTGTTGCTTATGATCTCATTTCAAACGCGCGAACAAGTATGACAATCAAAAGTGTGCTAATTATCATCACTGGTGCCAATGGCAGCATTGTTAATTACCGAGTTATAAAATAAAAATAGTCTAAAATCAATGAAAACATTCTAGATAATTTGAAAAATCCACGTAAAATTACATTAAGAATATTTTGCTATCAAAGTCGCGACTTTTGAAAATCGGCGAAACTTCAAAAGCCGGCGCCAATACCATTCCAGACCAATGAAAATGAAAAAACGGGTATATTTACTTTTTTAATAACCAATTATTTCATAACATTTAGTTACTTTCATTTTTACGCGCCTTCGTTTTGCCAATCTCAGCCTTTCCAGTTCGAAGGAACGCCTACCCGATTGCACGCCTGCTCACTGCAGCACGTTTCGTTGGCGTTGGAAGCCGGTGAAACAGTACCGAGTTTTAGTATTGCGTATATGAGCGAACGCAAGCGCTGTGTGTTTGCGTTAGCTTTCCGTGTACCACAGTGCGCGTGCGCGGAGCCCAAAATTGCGGTCTTAGGATTGGCGCATGGCGATGACGCGCATGCACAGCGTGGGCACGCAACTCTAACGCAAACGCACAACGCTTGTGTTTGCTTCTATACGCAACACTAAAGCTCTTTAGTAAGATACAATCCCATAACGGCTGCAGCGCTACGTTGGGACAGTGAAGAGTGTTGTTTGCGTTCTGAAATGACATTTCGCGAGCCATGATCCCGACCAGTTCCGCCGTGCCCGCTGAGCAGGAGGATCGGGGGACCCTCACTACAACGCTTCCCGTTTCCGACGCGGGATGGCGAGCAACGAGCTGGAGACGCGATAGTACTCCCTAAAGGGAGGAACGTGTTGTTATTAGAAAAAGAAAAACCCACAAAATAAAATATAAGAGAAGCAGGGCCTACGCGGGCCTGCGGGAATGACGAGGGTCTCACATGGCCGATGAGGCTGTCACAGGCGGACCCAGGGGCGGGAAGAGCCCCGGAATGAAGAGTTCTCGAGCCGTACTGCCCGGGGGCGGCCAGCCTGAGGACACGGTCCCGATGGTGGCTGGTGGCGCCGTCTGGCTACTGTAGATCACTGATTGTACTAGTGGAAGTTGGCAGCGCCACCTATGTGGCGTGAAATTTAAACAAAAATAAAAACTGAAATACAACGGAATGCTCTTGTAACCTATGTTCTTTTAGAAAGGGAAAAACTTTCGTCCTGAAAGCAGGGTACCAAAGTTCCTCCGTCGCATGCACCTCATTATGGCGGCCCCGAATCGAGCAAATCGAGCTCAATAAAGCTTCACGAGGATGCTACGTCTCTAGTAAGGAAGCAAGCAAAAACTTTATTTTGTATAGGGGCCCACGTCCTGGTCCGGACGGCCCGTCCGGCCCACGTCTCGCGGATGTATTCCACAAGGGGACCAAAGTGATTAATTAGTGTTTCTAGTGCGGTGGGTATATCGGTACCCGTGGGTGGAGCCAGCCAATCCTCCCAAGAAATGATGTGTGAGAGGGTTGGGAAAAGGGTGGGTGGGTTACAAGACCAGTAGGTGTAAGGGATGGAAGGGTATTCTCCGCATTTTGTGCAGGTGGGGAAGTCGGGTCGTTTGTAGATGTGGTGGAAGATGTGGTGCGATGAAAGAGAGTTGGTCTGGGCTAGCCTGACGAGGGAGGATTGTTGTCTAGACATGGTCTTTGGAGGGTGAGGGTAAATGGTCCGCTATTCACGTTGTTCTTCCAACCTCGACTTCCGTAGGGCTCGGTGAGCGGTCCTTGTTGCGCCTACCGAGTAGATAGCCGGCCATGACGTGACGAGACCCGGGGAGTTTTCGCGGGTGAGACGAGGGGCTGTCTCATTTCCCTCCACGCCTTGGTGGCCAGGAGTCCATACGAGGCGGAATTTTTTGTCCGGGTAGCGGACATGTATTTTACGGACTAGGTTAGCCGTCATAAAGTGTAAGGTGTTCTCGGTGTAGTTTCGTAGGGCGCGCTTTGAGTCCGTGAAGATTAGCGTGGGATTAATGTTAGGTTGTTGGGCTGCGTGTTCCATGGCTTTGGCGATTGCATATTCTTCCAAATCGTCAATCGTCGGGGGTTCTGTGAAGGTTTCGGAGTAATGTATTTTAGTGCGTGTGTTGACAAAGGCGATTTTGCCATGCGTAACTGGTGACTGGCATCAGCAAAATACGTATCGTGATCCATCTCATGTAGGAAGCGTATTCGCTTTTCGTGAGCTTAGGAGCGGAGTTTTCGTCTCTCGGGGTTGTTGTCGGGGTTGTTGTTTATAGAGGCTCGTCAACACCCGTTTCGTGGCTCCGTTTCTTCGTAAAACAAAAGAAGGTCAGCAATGGCGGCTGTAATCTGGGGCGTGCCAAGCTGCGGCTCGCAAACTCCCTCCCCCCCCACCTCGCCCGCCTCTCTACCGGCCGCGCGAGCACTTCCCCAAAAAGAAAAATAGAACACTTTTTAAATCGAAAGACAGGTTGCGGTTGCGGTTTGGTTGTCTTGTGCTACTGCTACCTTACGCACAGTTGGACTGCTTTTGACTCGGATAGATTGAAAGTAGTTCGAGTTGCGTTTATTGCTGTCAACAAAAATTTGCTCCCCCCCGCGGCTCTTGGAAGTTTCGTTGTTTTGTTTGCGGCTCTCAGGCCGTGTCAGCCTGGCCACCCCTGGTCTATAGACAGTGAATGGAAAAAGTGGATACGTTTTCTTTAGAATGTCTATGACCTCTAACACTATTTTCTATATGGATTCTGTAGAAAGTGGATGCATATTTTTGTAAGGGTTGACTTGTTACATTAACGTTACGCCCCCGTGCTGCGTCCAGAACGTGGTTCGTAATTTAGACAATAAAATAGGCGCTATAGGTGCGTTGCAGTGCCCCTTTAAACAATCGCGTTTTTGTTTTCCTTCTTATTATTTTCAGATCCAGGAGGCGATTCCTAAGCCGATGACAAGAGATCTTCACATCTCGCCCTCTTCGTACTTCAGTGACACAAAATAAAAACGGCTTGCCACAATCTCGCTTTAATTTTTTTAAGGGGTTTCAAACTGCATTTGCATTACACGTGCCAGCAATGTGATTCAAATTTGATGTTTATTCGCCGATCAATTTTTATTTTTTTGTGTGTTTTTGTGTGTTTTTCGAGGAATGGAACGTGGACACAAATTCTAGGGGAAAACAAAAAATGTAATTGAAAAACAAAAATTTACGAGCGCATTTTGTGTGTTTGGAGTTAGGCGTAAAGCCGGGATCCCACAGCTCATATATCATATACAAAAGAACAGTCTCGCTTCTCCTTTTGAGTCCAAGCAAAACGCAGCGATCCGCTGGAGCCAATGGGAGTTTTCGTAGATCGTTTTCGCCGTCCCGCAACGCCCTCCGCAAGTCCGCTACGATACCCGGAACTTGCCCGGAACGCTACAGTCAAGGCCATCGGCGCGCAGGCGCAGTAGCGGCTTCTTCTTTGCGGAGGGCTTAGCGGAGGGGAAAACACGTTCTACGACAACTCCTTAATCAAGCAGCGCCAGAAGTTGATCGTCGCGGCGGTCGTTGTTTTCCAGCGTTTGCTGTCGCCGCCGAAACCATTCGCGCACAGCGAAGATCCGCGCTTCGAATGCCGCACGGCATTCGAAGTTGGAAAAGGAAACTTGGCACGCGGCATTCGAACCACGCGCAAGTTGCGGTGACTCGTGTTTTGCAGACTGCCTTTTGTATAGGATGTACGAGCAGTGTGACCCCGGCTTTACCCCTAGCTTACTCCCAACCAGAGTGCCGAACCGAAATATTTATCGGTTCGATTCGGGTTCGGTTTCAAGGCTTTCGGTTCAGTTCCGGGGAGCAAAAACATAACGGTTCAAACTGGTTTGAACCGGTTTGAACCGCTGAATTAAGAATATATTTTCCGCGTATGTTGTTCTGGCAATAGGCGCTATTGACGCCGTGAAACGATTAACTATATCGTTTCTTTTATCGTCCGTACAATCTAATCTTATTTTCAGGTACCAAAAATAAAAAAATTCCGTTATTTAATTTCGAAACAACAATAAAAAAATCTGCATTTACGTACAAAACGCCATGTTCATACGACTCAACATCTTTTTGTTTACCAGAGTCACAAATATTTTACTTAAATCAACAGTATAACAGTAAGAGTTATGCTTGCTGGTACATACCTGTAAATAGATCAGCTTGAACTTTAGAACTATTCTGTTCTTTCCTGTCCTTTCTTCGTGTTTAAGTCAAGTTCTAAAGTTCAAACTGATCTATTTACGAGGTATCAACATGTCGTAGCGAACTGTGGTAGGCAGCATAAAATCCCCGTGATCGGCACAACTTTGCGTCGCAATATTAAAGGGTAAATCGTAGTTGTGTCGTTGAGCTAAGGAATTATTACAACGCACAAAATCATGAAATGGGCACCTCGTCATCTTATATATCATGAATATGGTTTACGAACTGTAAAAGAACTTGTTGTTGGGCTAGTTTGGTGTTGACTGTGTTAGTCTTTTATCTTGTGTACGTCTTTTTAGCGCTTTTAACCATGGTTCAATATGGTTTACGAAATATGTTTCACTATATATATATAGTAGTATATAGGGGTGATTTCATCTCAACTCAGGCACAAATTTTGGGTCGAATTTTTAATTTTTTTGAAAATAATAAATGTTATCGGGCAATTCCTAGAAGACGCAAATGGCAAGTTTGTCGGATTTTTCGTTCTCAAGTTATGAACCGTTGAAGCGGCCAAGGTGGGTTTTTTCAGCTTATCGGGGGTTCCACATTTCACTCCATTCCTTTTCCTTACTTTTTACGCTACATCAATGTAACGTTTTGGGAACACTCTCGGCATATGCTTTTTTTATGCTAAAGAGTTCGTACGTGCACAAAATAAACCGTACTTCCTAAGCGTCAGATACAAAATCACACATATGTATATGCACTGCATATCTGTTTGACATAAGAAAATATGACAATTACATTCGGTATTTCAAACTCAAAGCCGAAAGCAAAAGGCCCCAGAGGAATTCTCTAACGATCTGCATTCCCCGTATTGAGAGGAAGTAAGCGCTAGTGCCCGCACTTGTGGATACGGACCTCTAAGCAACTTTTTTTAAGTACACTAGTCTAAATTTTATTAATGTTTATGGTTGGATATTGAGGTAACTGCTAACGATAAATAGAAAACCTTACATAGGCCAAAATTCTGCTCAGCAGAGCGCCTGTGCGAAGTCCCGTTCAAAACGCTCATATCACGAGATTCGAGTCTTAATAGCGGCCATACAAACAATATATTACAATTTCTGTTGGTAGTTCCTGATGGACTACTATATTACCTAACTCTGAATAAAAATAAAATATATAAAAGGTGGGATTGTTTTAGAAAATCGACTGCAAACTTGCTAGTTTTTCGAAATATCCGTTTTTCAGGCACATGTAGCACATTATTATACATATTTCACAATATTGAACTTACACTCATAAAAAAGAACTTAATTGTAGCTTTACGCCGATGTAAAGATTATAAAAATATATCGATTAGGTCAGACAGCACAGCTTGCTGAACTTCGTCAAATATCGTCGCAGAGAGGCGGTTTGACAAATAAAAAAAAAATTAAGGATGTTATGACCTAGACTTAATTAGCATAAAAAAGCGTATGTGGAGGGTGTTCCCAGTAAGTTATATTTATGTAGCGCAAAAAGTAAGGAAAAGGGATGGAGTGAAATATGGCACTCCATCCCTGTCGTTTTTCCAGCAATAAGCTGGAAAAACGACAGTTTCCACCTTGGCCGCTTCAACGGTCCATAACTTGAGAACGAAAAATCCGACAAACTTTCCGTTTGCGTCTTCTTTTATAGGAATTGCCCAATAACATGTCTTTTATCAAAAACAATTAAAACATTTGACCAAAAACTCGCGCCTGAGTTGAGATGAAATCCCCCATATACATATATGAGGACGACACAACTGAGCTAAAAGCAATAACATTTCAAAATGTCACGAAAGTTTTAGGACAATCCCTTGCAGTTCATCCAGAAACACCGAGCGGCAATCTCAATGCTTGTTTTTTTATTTATTTTATTTATTTATTTATTTCCAATACTACTAACCCCATTCGAGGTTGTTGTAGGGTGGTACAGTTTGAAACATTACAAGCAGAAAAAAATATTCAACACAGAATTTGCAGGTCAATATTCAACGCAAATAGAGAACTCAAGAATGAAAAATTAGTAAACAACTTCAATACAATAGATACCTTGCACCTTTAAAAACAGCATACAATATTAGTTTATGATGAAATGTGGGCATCTACGTAATCGAGGAAGATTTCAATAGAAGAAGAATGAACAACATTTTGAGGCAGGTGGTTCCACTCGTTCATGGTTCGGGGAAAAAAAATAAAAATTAAAGCAGTTATTATGAGCGACGTCTTCATCATAAAGCTTGCCATGGTTGTACCGTGTTAATCGTTTGCTTGTATGGATAAGATCATTTTATTTTGGTAGGTTAAAGTGATCGTTGGCTAATTCGTATGGAAATTTAAGTCTAGCCATTTTCGCTCTTTTTTCTAGAGAGGAGAGACCCAGTTGCCTGCAAAGTTCAGAGGGAAAGACGTGCCTACTATATTTATTGCAAATAAACCTCGCTGCCATTCTCTGAACTCTTTCTACCTTATTGGTGTCGGAGACTGCGTGGGGGAACCAGACGACGTTGGCGTACTCGAGCATAGGACGTAATAAAGTTGTGTAGGCTATAGTAGGTTACAGGTCAAGAAGGTAGCGGCAAATGCCCCTCAAAGGGAATCATATATCCCTCCGCCACCTACCCATCCAATGGCGTCCCATCGTTTCCGTGACGTCGCGGCCAACGCGGGAGAGGGTTTTGCCTTGCTTTGAATATTTGCTTCATCTTTCGACCTTGACTTAGCGTTGTGGAAGCCACGAGAGGGAGATTAGAAGTCGTTTTTGTTTCCGATGGAAACAAAAACGACATTAGGGGATTAGCTTCCCCTTCCGATGGATACAAAGGCCACTTTCAGGGGCTCGGTTTCCTCTCCGATGAATACAAAGGTCGCTTTCTTAAAAAAAAAAAAAGGGGGGGGGGGGGGGGGGGGGGAAGGGAGGTCGGAGACAAGTTGGCATCACTCTGTAGCTATTATCTATTCATTGAAGCGGAACAAGGGGTGTTTCCAGCGAACTATTCTTTCGACTGCGGATGGATTTCAAACAGTCGCATCACGATTATGGGAGGAGCTTCTCCTACCTTCTTGACTTGTAACCGACTATAGTAATTTAGTGGCAGGAGATGCAAATTTGAAAACTCGTTTAAGGCGGTGGTCCCACGGCCGCCATGTTGAACAACCATTAGTTCAACCACCAGATGGCGGAACTCATCCGTGTGGCCCAGAGCCGTTTATACTGAGAGAGTTTGGCCTTCTTAAGGAGATTTTGACAGCCTGACAACCACAGCAGCGTAGTCTGACAACCGGGGGATGACTACTTCCGTCCGCCATATTGTGGCTCTGACTCATAGGAACTCGTACGCGATTGGAACTCTACACGATTTCTCAGGAATGAACAAGACAAAGAAGTAACGCCATATTGTGTTACCGCGAAATCCGCTTGTTCTAGCGGCCAACAAGCTCCGCCCATTGGCCAAACTCTCTCAGTATAAACCATAGAGTTATTACAATAAACGCTAGAGGCTCAGCTGGCGCTAGTGTGCTGTTGCATTTTGAAGCAGACAGCAAGCAGTCAGAAATTGACTTCCGGTAATGCATTCCTATGGGAAAAAGCGAGTGCATTTTCTCTCTGCGCTCGATTATAAGAGCAAATATCACGAATAACTTGTACGTACTAGGCACATTGGAACATTTCTCAGTCACGCAGACGAAATAATTGGTCAGTTTCAAATTTTTTATTTGAAATTCGTGGCGTGAAAAACGGTGTTAAAACCGCCTCGTACGTGCATTTTTGTGCACAGTGGGACACTGTTAGCGCGAACACGGCGTCGACGCTTTCCAGCATGGGGGACATGTGGAAAACCAAGAGAGACGGCAAGAACTACGCAGTAACAGTGGATAAGTAACTCCTTGTGCACGCAGGCGATCAAAATAAACTGAAAGTCACGTAATATAGTCCGATTTGCAATAAATAAGTACTGCTTTATTCTTTCTGTTCGTGAATATGTGCGAAGATGCTTGTTCTGTGTTCAAATCATCACCCGCACGCTCCAAATCTTTGCAAATAGGGGGAAGCCAGAGAACAGGTGCGCGATAAAAACCTCAACATAAGAAATATTAAGAAAACCCACCTTTCGTAGCCCACGTACTTTATTCTTTACGTTTCGAACGTTTTTTTTAACCACTCGTAAAGATGCACGATGGGGTCATTTTCATATAGTGAGAGGACAGGCATATTAGCAATATATAAGCACCAACGGAATGCTGGCGAACTTTGAACACACTCTACATTCCTTTCGATCGTTATTTTGCTTAGAATCGTCGCTCGTTTCTACATACCTGCCATGGAACAGAGGTTTGGGCCTGGAATATAGCGACGTTTAACATCGCTCAGTGGTAAAGAAAAATTGCTGTAACTAAAGCAATAGACCCTTTCCGAAATTCAGTCTGGCCACATTGATCACTATCATCATCCGGGGAACGGCATCTGTGCCATACCAATGGCGGCCTTCTAGTGACTGAAAAAAGAAGACGTTGAAGATGCTCCTAAGCGGATGTTGCGAGGCCTGTACATTCGGGTGGTCAGTACGACGCGACGTAGAAATGTAACACAAGAGCTACGTAAGCGTTTATTTCTAATAACTCAGATTCAGTCAATCTGTGGGCGGCACACAATTGGCTTTAAAGCACTTTGGTGTATAAAATTTTCTCGAGGCATCTGAGTGTGTTGGAGCTTTGTTCTAAATGCAGGTTCTTGGTCACCATCGAACTGAAAGTGATCGAGAAAGAACCCTCACTGAACAATTCATCGCGTGCCGTTGACTTGCGAAAGTGACGGTGCCGATACAAGTTCATCTCCGCCATTGATATGGCAAAACCTAAACTGCTTTACGAACCACCAGATGGCACTGAATTTCGGAAAGGGTCTATTACACATTCACAATACCAATAAAGGTACATACTATCCGATACAACCAAAATGACAAAAGTTATTCATGTTATTTTCCGGCGACGAAACAAAATTCACGCGCGTTTTCCCGTAGGAATACACAGGAAGACTGGAAAAGTAGACTGCATGCTGTCTGCTTCAATTTGCAACCGGAAGTCACGTAGACACTAGCGCCAGTTGAGCCTCTAGCGTTTATTGTAATAACTCTATGGTATAGACCTTTTCTTTAACGGCGCCGCCATCTTGAGAATTGCGGCGCCGACGACGCCGTCTAGCGGCTTAGAAAAAGAAATACCGGCTAGTTCTGGCAGCACAGCTATCTGGGTAGGCAACAGTGTGGGTATGGGGGGAACTTGGCTAGACTTGGCTATGGTGGGCTGCAATAACTTGGTTGGAGCTTGTCCGGTTGAATCCAGCTGGCTACTCATATAGGCCATCACCTTGCCTCCTCGAGAGAACGACGACGAAGACGGTGGGGTGTTTTGATTGAGTTTCCGCAACGAAAGAATATATTAGCCGTTTAATGTAGTCTATGCAGGTAAGCTCTCGGCATTTGATAGCTCCATCTTGAGTGGTGGCATGTAGACTTTTTCATACATTTCATATACCATGGGGCTTGCAGTGATAACCTAAGTGGACCACCTGCACCGGGAATTAAAATCGGTCCTCTTGTCGTAAACGAAGTAGTCGTGAGCTTAAACGTGACGTTGAGTCTGATACGAATCTCTCGTGATTCAAGCTCGCAATCGACTGACTTCATAAATAAGGATTCTTGGGGAAAATGCGAAGCTCGATGACATTGCAGCCACACTCGCGCTGCAGCTTCTTGTGCTCATGGCACACTTTCTGCTATTGCTCTTATGCTTTTTAAAATTATTTATCCATCCGAAAACCACGCAGTGGTAGCCAGACAACCGTAGATTTTCGGAAATTGCAGCACGGTAAAAAGGAGCACTCGGAACTAACTCGTGCACGACGTCCTTTTTTAAGCCTTTTCGCCCATACCCTTGGCGGTTGCATACACTGTGTCAGCGGGCAATCCAAAAATGCACCAGGTCGAGGGTACGTCAGTTACTGGCTGGTTTGAGGTTATGCGAAAAAGGTCTATAAACGGCTCTGGTGTGGCCTGAAAACTGGCTCGTGCCACTGATGTCCCTCCTCTGCTCTTAATTTCCTCCTTTCTGCTGCTCGCCCGTGCACGTTCAGCGCTCAGCGCGTGCTCTCGCTGACACATATGCCAGCAAACGTGCCAGTGATGCTATACTCTGTTTCACCTTATGATGTACCGCAGGAAAGGCTACAAGCGCGAGCTCCTTGCTCTAGGGCACATCTCGGCGGCACAAGCTCTCGTGCGTTAAGAGCAGCTCCCAACGCTATGAGCTCGCGCTTCTAGCCTTCTCTGCGGTACAACATAAGGTGAAACGGAGCATAGCAGTGCCCAGTTCGCCCAGAAGCGGAGCCCAGTTATACTCTGTTTCACCTTGTGTTGTACCGCAGGAAAGGCTACAAGCGCGAGCTCCTTGCCCTAGGGCACATCTCGGCGGCACAAGCTCTCGTGCACCAAGGGCAGCTGCCAACGCTATGAGCTCGCGCTTCTAGCCTTCGCTGCGGTACAACATAAGGTGAAACGGAGTATTAGCCCCGTGCGCGACCGAAAGCGTCGCTGTGGTCGGCCTTCCAAGATTGGCTGAACGCTGACTATGACGTCGGAAAGGGGATTTATCCTCGAAGGAAATAAGAGGAATGAAAGAACTTTAATTTTGACGGTGTTGGCAGTGTTCCTTTGAGAGCGCAATGATTTCAAGCTTCCACCATGCTAATAACAAACACCATCGAACTTGTTGTTTGCAAGGTAATGACGTCACAAGGGGGAACCACAGGAGGGCGCCACCAAAACATCTCGCTGCTAATAGCTCATCTACCCGAGCGAGAGTGCAAAGTTAAGCAAATTTTGTTCTTTGATACTAGCTTTGTTCCGCGCTGCAGGGTTGGTAAAGCGATTTCTTTAGAGGTTCACAAGCCAGTAGCTATCTTTTTAACTATTCAAGAATTAAAAATATAATCAATCAATCAGTGAAGAACGTTATCAAACGATAAAGAACATATATAAGACATGCCTTGTCAGCAGTTCGTGAACGAAGGAGCTTTTGCACGACATAAATATTTAAATTCATTTTATCTGTAGGTCAGAGCACAGCCGACATAACAGGTCAATGAGGCCAGTCAAGCAGAGCCAAAAAACACTACGTCACAGAGATCGACGTCTTTTAGTGCGTTTGTTCTCACCGATTAAATCAATCGAGCGCCAACCATGCACCGCGGCCATGCGCTTTTAGTATGCGTGTTTGTGCTTGTGTACCCTGTAGTCTTTGACTACAAGGTACCATAAGCGACCATATAAATTCCAATGGCCAACAGGAGGATGGACGCCCACTGCTTCACCCTCCTCAATTGGTTCTTCAAGAAATAAGTGGAACAGTATTGGACGAGAACATATACCATCCAAGCGAATCCGTACCGCCGATGCCGAGAGGGACCAAGGCGAGGATAACACCTCATTATATTCAATGAGGAACATAAACGATGAGACCGAAAACGACGTACCGTACACTGTCGTGACATGCCGAAAAAACCGGGCAACATGAATTCCTGTAGTCTTCAAGCCCATGTTCGAGGCGGGGCTTAGGCCGCACGTCCGGAGGCTTCCTGGCTCGAGACGACGACCATTCCCCGAAGTGAAGAACCCAGGGGTCCAGTGGAGGTGGGAGAATTGGTAACGTAACGAACGGTTTAATTACATGGTAGCGATACAGTCGTCAAATCCAAGAGAACAACTCAGCAGCCTCACGCCCCGCCTTATATAGGGGTCCGTTTTCTCCCTCACTCTCCACCAGGGCAGCAGGTGCGACCGCCCAGTGCGTAGCAGAAAAGCCCGCCG
This sequence comes from Ixodes persulcatus, assembly GCA_013358835.2. Taxonomy (NCBI): domain Eukaryota; kingdom Metazoa; phylum Arthropoda; class Arachnida; order Ixodida; family Ixodidae; genus Ixodes; species Ixodes persulcatus. Next base: position 10,054 of record JABSTQ010009637.1, on the reverse strand, counting down.
CGTCGTAGCCAGAAATGAGTCATAGCCATGGTTCTCCGCAGTTAGGCCAGGCCTCTCTCCCCTTCCGGAGCGCACGAACCCACACGCACACACACACACGTCCCGTTGACGTCACGGACGCGTTGAGACTCGTTTTGGGCAGGCTTCGACAGGTGGCCGGCAGTCCTGACACGTCGGGACTCGTTTCGGGACTCGTTTCGGGACTCGTTTCGGGACTCGTTTCCGCAGCGTTGAAACTCGGAAAAGGTTGCCGAAGGTTCCATTCTTAACACCCATAACACCAAACACGTCCTTCTGGCGTGTAAACCCAAATGTGCTTACCAATGAGATCAGAGCGGTGACACAAGAAAAGATTGTCTCGCACAAGACCAACAGTGAAGGCAATCCCTTCGTAAATGTTGCATCCCTGGACTCAGCAAACAAGCTTCTCGCAGTCACCTCTCTCGGAGAGACCCAGGTAACTGCTCATAATCCGGAGGGTTATTCCAGGAACTATAGAAAAGTAAAACATGTGCCACTTGAATACAGCAACGACGAGCTCTTGGAGTATTTAAAAGACTTGGCGTCGTGTCCGTTCAACGTCAAGTGGCCTACCGACGCCAGGATGACGGAATTGTGGAAGAACACCCTTCAACGACAGTCCTCCTCACTTTTCGGACGGACTGAGCCATGCCTCAGCGCATCTACCTCGGATTCACAAGCCATCCCGTTGAAGAATACTTTGGACAGGCAGTTCAGTGCTTCAACTGCCAAAGGTACGGACATCTTGCCAGGAACTGCAGAGGAGAACGTCGTTGCAAGGTGTGTGCAGGACCACACAGCCACAAGGAGTGTAGCTCAAGAAGAGAACCAAAATGCGCAAAATGTAGCGGCAAACATACATCCACATATTCCGGATGTCCGCGAAAAAAGGCCGGCACTGCTGCAAAGCAACTTTCTATCATCAACGAAAGGCAAACAAGGCGCCGAGCTCTATCACCAAATCCACAAGTTGTTCGCTGCCAACCACGACCAGATCATCCCAACGGAGAGCCTACAAAGAAAAACTTACAGTGAGATCATGAAGCGTCCTCGCAAGGCTCAAAAAGATCAAAGAAATACACAAGAGGACGACTTTCTTCCCTTGGAAGAGCGTCCAGGGCGGTCGACAATGCCAACACCCATACCAGCACCTCGTCGATTTCGGAACACTCAAGCGCCTCCCGCCGGAACACCAAAAACATACCCAATGTCAAGCCAGTCACAGCATCCACGAAAACAAAAAGATCTTGCACAGGTACTCCTACCCATGTTATTTGTGGCGTTAAAGGCTATCATACAAGAATACCCTGGGGCAAACAACCTTCCAGAAGTAGAGGCTCTGCTTACTATGGAGTGATTGATAATCATTGATCGCCGCTATCACAGATAGCGTACGTCAGCACAATGGATGAGCATTACAAGAAAGCCTCTGTCATACAATGGAACGCAAGAGGTTTGCGTTCACGACTTTCTGATTTCAGATAGCTCGTTTTTAAATATAAATTTCCCCATCATTGTAATTTGTGAATCATACTTAGTTAAAGATATTCAATTGTCACGGTAGGACAAATTTGACTCAGCATGCACTAATAGTGCAAGTCGTGTGACAGTGTTCATTCGAAGAGATCTTACATACACCGCACACGTCATTTCAACCCACCCGACCAACGAATATGTTTGCGCCACGATTTCAAATGGGAAAGTGAAGTTCACAATAATCGCAGCATATATACCACCAAAGTCCCTATTTGACAGGCAGCATTTGGAGTCTACCCTAGGTACAACGCCACTGCCATATATTCTAACAGGTGATTTTAATGCCCATCATCCAATATGGGGGAGCATTCGGACAAACCTGCGGGGAAGGCACTTGGCGGAATTAGCCGATTACCACTTATCTACCATTAATGACGGAACCCCGACGTTTTTCTATGGAACGGAAGGCAGCAGCTGCCTTGGCTTAACATTTGTTTCGGCAGCGCTAACATCGCAAACACCATGGTTTGCAGACATTGAAACTCGTGGTAGTGACCACGTACCCACGTACAGAACAAATAATGGGTTCACCAATACAACGAACCGACTGGCATATGTTCGAAGAAGCAATGACCAACGAATAAAAATGTTACTGAACTATCTCACTTTGAAAAGGTCATTATATCCTGTGCAGAAAAAGCAACACGTGATTTTAACGTCCCGTCCACGCAAAAAACAATTGCCGCAGAATAGGAGTGCCTCTGCGCTATACGTCGGACGGCAGAACGACGATCCAGGAGGACAAAAGACATCAAAGATCTCCGTGAATTGCGCAGAGTGCAAAAGAAAATCTTTCGTCATTTTAAGAAGCTCGCTCGACATTGCTGGAGGACGCTCTGCGAAAATATAGATCCCAGAAAGCCATTATGTAAAATATGGAAGATCTCACGAGGTCTTAAATCTTCTCCTTCGCAACTCCATCCATTTCGCTCGCTTGCGTTGTCAAGAAATTGTTCAGAGAAAGAGGTGGCAAACCAATACTGCATTTTGTTGACAACATACTAGTGATGCAAAACTATCGATAAATCGACTATCGATACTATCGATAGTTTTGGAAAAACTATCGATAGCATTGCAGAACTATCGATAGTCGACTATCGATAGTTTTTCGATAGTCGACTATCGATAGTACTATCGATAGTTTTTCGATAGTCGACTATCGATAGTTTTTCGAAAGTCGACTATCGATAGTTTTCCGATAGTCGACTATCGATAGTACTGTCGATAGTTTTTCGATAGTTTTTCGATAGTCGACTATCGATAGTACTATCGATAGTTTTTCGATAGTCGACTATCGATAGTACTATCGATAGTTTTTTTTTTTTTTTTTTTACTATCGATAGTCAGATTTTTGGCGGCTATGGAGACTACCGATATTACTATCGATAGTTTTGTAATACTAGAGCGAACGCAGTTGCCGCACCGTCGCTGGCCTCCCCTTTTCCTCTCCGCCCGAACTCCCGTCTTCGTCATCACTGAAAGCTGAACCAAAGTTGGGATGGTAAATGCTTGGGCTAGTTGGTGTCCCATTTGAAAAAATAAAGCGAGAAAAAGAGAAGAGGGAGCGACGCAAACTACTAGTGTCGCAAAACTATCGATAGTACTATCGATAGGTTTACGATAGTTGACTATCGATAGTTTTCTGATAGCCGATTAACGATAATTTTCCGATAGTCGACTATCGATAGTTTTTCGATAGTACTATCGATAGTTTTCCGATAGTCGACTATCGATAGTTCTTCGATAGTCGACAATCGATAGTTTTTCGATAGTCGACTATCGATAGTACTATCGATAGTTTTTTTTACTATCGATAATCAGATTGCTGGCAACTATCGATACCATCGATAGTACTATCGATAGTTTTGCACCACTACAACATACACAACCCTTTCGAAGCAATCTTCATCTCACACCACAGTCGAGCCAGTATCTCGTAAAGAAGCTATGGACGACCTTTTCATAATGAGCGAACTGGATGCTGCACTGTCTTCAGTAAAGCCTCACACCCCTCCGGGACCTGACGGCATACAGTACAGTTATTTGATACATATGAGGAAGGACGCGCGAAAGCTTCTTTTGAATATATACAACTCTTCATGGATCAATGAAAATGTTCCTGGCTCGTGGAAAGAGGCAAGGATTATGCCACTTCTCAAACCGGGCAAATCGCCACTTCAATTAACTTCGTACCATCCTGTCGCGCTCGCGAGTTGTATTAAAAAAATCATGAAACAATGATTCACCGCCGCCTAGATTGGTATCTTGAACAGCGAGGGATATATCCAGAAATCATGCAAGGCCTCCGTTGTAGAAGGAGCTCCATTGATGGAGTCATTGACCTCGTAACTTACATACAACAGGAGCGAGCACATCGTAAAATCACAATAGCGTCTTTCTTAGATATCAAACAAGCATTTGATAATGTCACTCACGAAGCAATATGTCAAGTCCTCAGCGAAATGGGATTGGGGGGCACTTATACAGGTGGATAAGAAGCTACCTCACAGGAAGATCAATTTTTTTGTCTACAAAAGAAGGAAACACGCTTTCTTTCCCGGTGACCTGTGGTGTCCCTCAGGGGGGCGTTCTCAGTCCTATATTATTTAAAGGGGCGATGCAACAATTTTTGTACTTTGCGCAAATACCGCTTAGAACGGATCCCTGGCGTTAATGACTAAGATACACGCGTTCGTTTTTCACCCCACGCAATAGAAGTCCCAGTAAAAAATTAAAGAAAAACGAGCAGCGTTCACCCCCTCAACTCACAGCCAGAACAAGCAGACAAAAAAGTAATTGAACATAAAAAATAGACACCAAAAAAAAAATCACACACACACACACACAAAAAAAAACGCTTATTAGCATGTTATTGTTATGATGCTGTTTTACAAATCAAGGTTCAGTTACACAAATTAATGCACTTCTTTTTAAATGAAATGGGATATCTCTCAGTTACAATATGGTCAGGTAGTTTGTTCCAGTCAGTGGTGCAAAGTACTCAGGAGGAAAAGAGGAAAGTGTAAGTATGGCACTGAAATGGTTCCATCTTGCAGGAATTATCTAATATGGATTATGCAAAATTGGCAGCCCAGCACTAAGTAGATTGAAAATTTGAGTCTGAGTAATATACAGCTTGAATAAAACACAATCGGGCTATTTTTCGTCTTCTTTCTATATTAGGAAGATTTATGCTAGCTTTTAAAGCGGAGACACTAGTTTCGGATGAATAATCACTGCATCTAAATCTGGCTGCTTTGTTTCGAAGATTCAAGCCTCGAGATTAGGTAGCTTAGGTGTGGATTCCAAGTTATGCTTGCATATTCTAATTTTGGGAGGATAAATGTTTTGTATGCGAGTAGTTTTGTTTCAATGGGAGCTAGATCCCTACTGAGAAATCTCAATTTCATGAGAAATTTCTGTGTCCAATAAACACATATGAATCAAATGAGATATATAAGAACATATAAGATATATAAGAAACTTGTAAAAAGTTTCTTATACGGTTCTTATATATCTTATATAGTTCTCAATAGTTCTTATATATCTTGTATGATTCATGTGTTTGTTAGACAAGAAATTTCTCACACAAATGGCTTTTTCACAAACCAAGTGTTTTTAGTGCACTATTTGTTATTTGCTCAATCTATGATAATGAGTCTGTAAAATACACGCCCAAATAGTTGTATGACAATGAGTGTTCTAGTGGTTGTGAAAGTAATAAGTACTGGGTTAGTGTTTTAGTGGAGGACTTAATTATGGACATTTGTTTGCATTTACGTGAGTTAATGTCATCTGCAGTAGGGAACACCATGATGATATTGTATCTAAATCGTCTTGGACAATATTGTGATCACTATAAGTGTATTAATTTCCTGGTAAATAACTCAAGCATCAGCGGAAAGTCTAATTGTCGATTTAATTGATGATGGTAGGTCAATGACATATATTAGAAACAATTAGAGGCCAGAGTACACTACCCTTAGGGACACCTGATGCAACAGCAACGGGACCGAAATTGCCAGACAAGTATAAAAGTAATAACATTCTAAAATTGTGATGTGCTGGTTTGAAAAATGTATTGCACATAGTTTGAAAAATGTATTGCACATATTTTGACAAACTTTTCTTAGACCTGTGATAAATCTGTATAGGTTCAGCAATTCAATGAACTCTGCCTGTTCAAATATAGTACTTGTTTTGCAGCAAGCAACCTATCCTATCTGGTTACTACATTGAAAAAAAAAAAACAAAAAAAACACCTCTAACCTATTTCTTGGCAATTTCATAATGTGAAAACTTTATCTTTGCAAAAAAGTACCGTAATACCCGAGCGTTGCCCCATACACTGATGTACTTCAGTACCAAGTCTGTGAAACGACACAGTTAGGGCGGCTAAAAACAAGTTCTGTACACAAAGAGAAGTGGGCATGGGAGCTTCATATTCAAAGTTGCTTGCATTTACAATACAGAAGAGAGTCGTAAATAAGAAATTGGTCACCTTTGAACACTGCGAAGCGAGCCTCCTGGTATCCATAAGTTCTGCAAATATCCGTCTTGAAAAAAATTGATACACATGCATCTTAGATGCCGTAGATTTTGTGACACCGAGACACACAATATCTGTGCAGCATGTCGGCATTTACGCTGTAGCACCACAAGATACCTAAGACACTGCTACAAGGACACAGACTATCTGCACACACACACCACGCACGCACACACACACACACACAGACAGACAGACAGACAGACAGATTCACAGACTTCAGAGAGCAGTTCCTTTGCATGAGGATGAAGCGCAAAACGATGCTCGCCGGACAGGAACTAATTTGTTTAGCGTTGACCCCTTAGCTTTTTTTTTAGATTTTGCACTGGCACTTTTCGTATTGTTGTCCTTGCAACAAAGGTTTCTCAGTTGAATGTTTTCACAGCAGTCCAACACATGCTTCAGCTCAAACTCACAATGGGTTCACCATCACAGGCATCAGACGTACTCTTCCTTGGTCTGAGTTCGCCTCTTGACATCTGTGACGGTTGGCAGCGAGTGTCTTTGATTGCAGAGTTTCAGCTTTCCATTTCTTTTGTTTGGCATTCTTTGCATTAATGCGAACATTCATCTTGCTGCAAAGATGTCACAAGAAAATGCTTGTGCATTTTCTTGTGACAACAAAACGTGTTTTAAGATGAGCTCACTCGTATGTTAATTTTCACAGTAGTCGAAGTCGGAAGTCTCCTTTTCGGCGAGTAGTTCCATTATGAGATATGTAACAAGTCGGCACTGGCTGGGCATCACCAATTGGTGAACAACATAGTTGTGTTCTACAGCATTTACACCAGGAAAAACAAGCTCTTCTATAACCAGTTTCATTGCGAGAGCACAGTCTTCCTGTGCGAGCAAACTCTAGCCAACTTGTTTCGTGCTGTTGATGCGCCCTTGCATTTTTCGCCCCTTAGGTTTTTCAAGGTGGTGTAGACTGCATGGGTGGCCACATAGCCCAGGGCCGGGAGGATCTGTCTTATTTTTTACAGCCCAGGGCCACATTGCAGGTATATCACGTTGCAGGTAGGGCGTCAAGTATCCGCTCGCTTGGGAAGATCTTCCTAGTTTCCATCCTTGCTAGCTGTAGTGATCGTTGACAGAGTGCTACTCAGCAGTATTTTGTTTTCATCTTCGTAAATGTGCCTTGTAGACACGTGATATTAGAAGCAAGCCAGTTGACTATACATTCCGAAGCATCCTTCTAAGCTGTCAGTTTTCAGCTTGTCCCATGGAGGCCGTACAGTAGCCCGAGTTCATCAAAGCAGTATCCGGGATGTGTATTTGACCGCTTCTGCAAGAAATAGAACGAAAAAGGAGGAAATCATATTAATCCAAAGAAAGGTAATGAAATCAAAAATGGTTATGGAAATACAAAAAAAAAGAAGAAAAAATGCTCTTTTTTAAAGTGTAGCTTAAGTGGTTCCGTATTTGAGAGAAAACCCTGGCAGTGTTTCGATCTGGTATTTCGGATCACAAACATTAAAATTATTCTTGAATGTGATTTGCCGAATGCGCTATAATAATAATAATAATAATAATAATAATAATATGCTCCATAGAGCTTCCTGGTATGTGTTGGGATTCCTTGGGGAGCCTGAAGGGGCGCCAGCTAAATTGTTAGTATATGGCTCTGGTGTATGGATAAGTAAACTGGTCAATGAAACATATTCCGGCTTGCGTGCACTCCTAACTACAGCTCAAAGACCCGCTAAAATATAGGTCTTACTAGTTAGTTGCGGCGGATCATTTCCGCGCTCCGATGAGGATACACAGAAGCGACACGATGTACTTCTTTTTTATTTAATTTTTACATTGATGTGCTGGTTGCAACCGCGATAACCTATCACTTGCATACCTTGCGAAAATCATTCCAATCTGAACTCATAAATCAAGTCATTTTTATTTAGGTCTGCACCTACAAGTATAGCGCGAGCATTTGAATATGTTGCTTCCAGGCAACTACCAAATCACCCCCATGTACGCATTCAGCGAAAAGTAAAAACAAGAAACGAAACCACGATCATAAAAATTGAAAAGTTCTCACCCTGCCATGCCGTCAAGGAGCGAGATCTTCCCGTCGATTCGCTGTATAGTCCACGCTTTCGTAGTCATCCTTGCAGAAACTCAAATATGGACACTTTCACATCCAGTTTTCCGCCAAAGCGCGGATAAACAACATCTGTACGGAATGACAGCACCAGTGGACAGCACCGACAATCGAAAAGCAACGTTCACGTTCACGTTCACACACGAGGCCGCGGTTGTGTTATATTCCAGTTCGATCTCACTCGAGAGTTGAACTTCTGACCCTCGGCGTCCAAAAACCTACTCGCTTCTAGAGTTGTTCTAGTTGATTCCTTCAGCCTCATTGTCACGTGACCCAACCAGCAGGAGTAACTAAAAAAGCCGTCGAAGAAAGGCACGCGACGGACGACCGTTGGGGAGAAAAAGTAAAAAAGAAAAACAAAACGCGACGCCGTGGCGCCTTTTTCTTTTCTTTTTTTTTTTTTTTGTTTGCACCGCGTCAAGCGTAGAGAGAAAGAGAAAGTAAAAGAGAACGTGCCTTGCAAAGAAGCCAACTGTCAAGGGGAGCCTTGCCAGGCCCTGCGGAGAAGCGCACTACCAGTTCAGCCTACTCATGCCGACGCTCCTTGAAAGGAGAGAGGGGAGCGCTACGGCCTTAGCTCTAGGTGGTGTTGGTTAAAGGGTAAGTGCAAAGAAAAAAAAGTTTTTTTTAAACAGCCTACTTGGGACAAGCATGCCAAAGACAATTTTTCCACGAGGAAACAATTTGTTTTCAGCAATATTTATTGCGTGAGACTGATTTTAGTTTGCGGCTATTTCGTCCGTTTTAAATCGCGCGCCACGAAGTTGGGATTCCGTGACGTTGATCCCAATCGGCTGCTATTGGCTAAGAGTTTGATTGACAGCTTAGATCTTGGTTGTTAAACCTTTGTTATATGTTGTAATTTCCTTTTGAGCGGCATATTTTTACGTTTAAAGAATAACCCATGTAATGAGAGTTATTATTTTTTACAAATGGTTTACAAGACGGGCACTTTCGTTTGGATTCATACCAAAACAAACAAAAGCTTCGCCATTCTTTCATGGCCGCCGAAGTCTCTGCTCCCGCCTGTCTCGCCTTCCTCGACTAGTCGTTTCGCCGAAGTGATCAGTGTTTCGTGTTGACCCAGGTGCTTGAGTGAGACTTCCTGAAGTGAAGTAGTGTGTGTTTAGCAGCTGTCGCCAGTGTTAGTGATAGGAAGCGACGCGGGGTTTTGGCTTTCATAGCGCGGTTTGTTTCTTTCGTTTTCCTCTTTGCTTTCTTAGCGTGTTTTTTTTTTTCCTTGCGTGCGCGTGCAAATGTCGACCTTTTTTAGATGTCAGCTCCTGTAAGCAGCGCCGTTGCTCTGTAAAGTGCTGCGAGATGAGTGATCGCGACAGCGAGTCTTCCCGCAGCCATGTCGCCCCGAAAGATCACAAGCTGAATGCTATTTGGCTGCAGGCAATCGGGCGTTCGCGTAGCGACAAACGAGTCCAGGAATGTTCTCGTCATTTCGCTCCGGAGGCCTTCGAGATTCGCACCGAGGCACTTCTCAGGTCACATCTTCGCGACATGTGCTCGCATAATCCGGAGCTTATCGCGTCCCGTCAAACCGAAACAATACCGGCGCCATGTTGAACGTGCGTTGTTGCCACATTTTCCCCGACCAAACAAAAACAACGAAAGCAAACCGGCTCTAGCTTCCTGCGTACATCGACGGCACCTTCCCCCCTTCCCATCCCCATCCCCTTCCCCCCCCCCCCCCCCCCGATCCGCGGCCGGGAGTCAAGACGCTGGGTACTCCACAGCCAAGTCAATCCAATAGAATCCAAGAGGGAGGGGCGAGGCGTAGTTCTCCTGCGCGCGGGTCGAAAGAGCGGGAGTTTCAAATGTGGAGAGGTTTTACTCCG